>JAYKAV010000766.1:235221-382862 GCA_035582835.1 Phoebastria nigripes
CTCCCGCAGCGCCGCGCCCAGCTCCCGCCACTGCGCCAGGAGGAAGAGCGTCCCGGCGGCGCTGAGCGCCGAGAGCAGCCCCACGGCCGCCAGCAGGCACCGCAGCGCCCGGCCGCCCGCCGCCTCCATCGCCGCGGGGTGGCTGCGGACGGGCCAGCCGCCGCCGGCGGGGAGGGATTTATGCCTGCCGGCGCCGTGGGACGCTGGCCGGGCGGAGGGGAGTGGCGGCGGGCCGGGAGCCGCCGGCGCGGAGGGACGGGGTGCGGAGCGGGGCGGGGGCAGGGACGAGGCAGGGGCTGGGGGCGAGGGGAGGGAGCGCCGCCGAGCTCAGGGACCGCGGCCCGGGCAGCCCGGCCGCCGCCTCCTCCCCGCTCCCACACCTGGACTGGGTGCGGGTGCCCCGCAAAGCCGGGCAGGACGGGGAAGCTGCTGTTCGTCTTTTCCGGAGGGGAATGCCTGGGGCAGCCTTTAGCTGCCTCTGCCTGTAGTCACGGCATGCTTTCAAACGACCCGAACTGCGCATGACTTTTTCCAGGTATCGAGATTCTCGTCAACTTCATTTCCCAAAGCTGTGATGCAAGCAGTAAATGGCACTGCACAGTAAAAATCCCTCCTTTATACGTATGCTGTCATTCTGCAGCTCATACAAGCACTTTGCTATTTTAAGAACGTCGTATGTCATTCACTAATAACGCTTTACCTGTTGCTTTAGACGTTCAAGCACAGACTTCTCCCAAATTATTCCTGCCAACCCTTCTGTCACATGGGATATCTTTAATATAACAAATTTTGGTCCCAATTAATTCATAGTAAAGACAAGAAAATGAGTTATCCACAATTTCACTGTTGTAAAGAACAGCAGAATTTGACGGAGTATGAAGACTTCATGAAGAATATGAAAGTTACTAAACTCAGAACATTTTTTAGAAGAGTTATTTAAAATGCTGACATTTAATTTCAAAGACAAAGCAGCTGTGCTTTCTCACATTGTTACTACTTCAAATCAATCTCAAGAAATTCACAGCTTTTGGATGCCGAGTTTCCTACAGGAGAGGGTTCTTGATCCTAACTTTGTCAAAGTGACAGTTCTCTGCAGATCTCTGCAACTGATCAGGTACAACATTTTGTTTCCATTCTAACTATGCCATTGACCTGCAATTCATGCTAATCCCACAATGCACTGAAGGGTGAACTATTAGGTCAAATCAAATTTCAATTTAATACGTGCAGTTCTGCTGCAGTCAGTTAAACACAGTAGAGAAGCCAAGACAGCAGAACAACTCCATCACATTAAAGTTCTCATCTTTCCGAAATAAAAAGTTACTGCAAAAAGCATTGGTGTCCTCAGGCGTTGCATCGGAGACTCTTTCCTTCTGAAATGGTCATGATAGGTTTAGGTAGAGCAGGGTGAAATTAGAGGGAACAAACATCATTCCATCTCATCCTGTAATGACAGACGACACAGCAGAAAATCATCATACATCCAAAGGTGTAAGGCTCACCAGCATAGAATCATAGAATGGTTTGGGTTGGAAGGTCATCCAGTCCAACCCCCCTGCCGCGGGCAAGGACATCTTCAACYAGATCAGGTTGCTCAGAGCCYYGTCCAACCTGACCTTGAATGTGTCCAGGGATGGGGCATCTACCACCTCTCCGGGCAACCTGTGCCAGTGTTTCACCACCCTCAGCATAAAAAATTTCTTCCTTATATCTAGTCTAAATCTACCCTCTTTYAGTTTAAAACCATTCCCCCTTGTCCTGTCRCAACAGGCCCTGCYAAAAAGTTTGTCCCCATCTTTCTTATAAGCCCCCTTTAAGTACTGATAGGCTGCARTAAGGTCTCCCCAAAGCCTTCTCTYCTCCAGGCTGAACMACCCCAACTHTCTCAGCCTTTCYTCATAGGAGAGGYGTTCCATCCCCCTGATCATTTTTGTGGCCCTCCTCTGGACCCGCTCCAACAATGCTAATCTCTTTCTCAAAATTCTGAACAGGTGTCCTGTACCATCACTGCACAATCTTAAAAGTCTGCTCTTGTGTGTGCTGTAATACAGGATCATGGGGATCTCTTTGGTAGCTCATACATATTGCAAAGATATACAAAATGCCTTTTTCACCCTGTACAGCAGACAGATTTGGGGTGGGGGGGGTGGGGGTGGAAAAGTTTCACTGTATTGTGCAAATACTTCCTACCTTATGGTCTAGGAACCAATTACACTATCTCAGATCTGTTCTGCTCAACTTCTGCCATATCACAGTAAGTTTTTCAGCTTTCTATATTTTACAAAAAAAAAAAAAATCAGGAACCTAATGCCTCAATTGGTATTTTCAGAAACCAGTACACTATTTAAAATTTAATTTGGCTAAAAAAAAAAACAAAACCAAAAAACAAACAAACAAACAAAAAACCAAAGATCTTGACAGAACTGCAGCTTCATTATCTGATTCTATTTATATTCCCGCTACTATCCTCCAACGAAATGTTCACCAAAAAAACTGCTTGAGCTCTTTACCACATTGTTGCAGATAATCTATTTTATGTAAGACTGCTAACATCATACAGATGTGTATATCTTTTTGCAGGATGAACAGTCTTAGAATGTGTTCCACCAGTAAAATATTGATATTCTAAGGAACAATAACAAAACGAAATACGTAAAAACCTCCTGAAAAATCTGAGGCCTTGGGCCTTGGCAGACTATTCTGAAGCTATCACGAAGTTTTACTTATATGTGAATAGTCTTTCTGATGCCAATGAAGATTACAAGAATAATTGTTTACTTTGCAGTTGATATCCTAGCTTATCATAGAAGCGTATATTTGAATTTTGCTTATAGTATTAATCTTGTGAAGGAAAAAAAAAAAAGAAATATGACCTTGCATAGAAATTCCCAGAAGACATTATACCTTAAGCAAGCTTAGTTTATAATTTCATAGACATAGTAAAATTAGTAAGTATCTATCATAACAGCAAACTAAAGCTTTCTTTCTGAGAACATAAATAGAACTGCACTCCAGAGACCATATAGCGTAACAAACAGCAATTCTTCATCTTTATTGTCCATTGCAGAGCACAATGATTGAGTAAAGAGAGTATAATAATCATGAGCTACCATTTGGAGAATAACAGAAGCAATACAGCACTCTTGTTTCCCCATCTGTCTAATCTTGCAGGATTTTCTCTGCATTACAATCAAAAAGAAATTGAACATATGTCATTAAAAAAAAGAGCCACTGGACCACTGTGAACATCCTAACCAAGGCTGTGGTACGGAACCTGCTTAGTTGGCAGAGTTGTAGGATTCTTCCCCAGGCTGTTAATTGCTCCAAAGCTGCTACCTATACCACAGATTATATGCCAGTCTGTGCAGTACTGTGTTTAGTTTCCTAAGATACAAAGAGTTTCACCTCTGTCAAGAAATTGCCCTATTTTTGAAAGTCAGGAACCAGTTGACAGCACAGTTTTGTGGTAAAGGGGTTCCCAAGCTTAGGCTGCTTAGGAAGTCCTATTAGCTACTCCAGTGGCAGAAGCAGCTGTCTTACTGGGCTGTGGACATGCCTTTCCCAGCTTTCCACTGAGTGTCTCCCCATACCATATAACCAGCACTTCATCCAAATGTCTCCATATCCTCTCATCCTCTGCTACTGCCCTGTAATCCTATGTCTCCTTCTAGATCTCTTGTCCCTGTATAACACACCTGAAATTTTGGTCCATCCATACAGCACTTGACATYAACTGCAACGCAGCTTCGTGCCTGATGGCTCCGTTCCTTCTCCGTGATGAAAATTAAAGGTCCCAATGGTAGACTCGTGGTCAGCAAAGCAGAATGGAGGCTTTGGAATGCTGCTGATAAGTTCTGGAAACCTTACTCCTATTTTCTTACCAAAAGGACAGAAAAAATATGCTCAGTAGCAATCTAAACCAATGTGAGAAAACTGTTACCCCATATACCCATCAGTCTTTTCTTCAGGTAGGCAGAATGCCAGCAAGCAGCACTTCAATTATTTCCTGGCATTTCAGAATTTGTTTCTTTAAAGCATGTCCTAACAACACAAATGTGCATCATAACTGACATGCAGCGAAGCATGGCATACAAAGATGATGTAAATCTGCCCAAGTTATATGGGAACTAGAAAGAAACTAGCAATATAAATATGCAAACTGCAGATACAACATCATGTTTATGCTTTTCACAATTCCATCTTAGTCGTACAGTTGAAATAAATTGTTAGGAGATAAAACATAGCTTTACCACAAGAGGTATTTTTGTATCCAAATTACACCCTATGTGTATAATAAAGAATATCACTTGATTATCTGAGGCTGAGAATGTATTCAGATGGTGTCACACTTAACTAATGTTCCCACTGATGTTTTACTTTGCAAAAATTGTCATTACTGAAATCTCATCTATTTAGGCAGCTGTCCCAGTGATAAAGCACACTGGAGATTGGCATGTTGTTTTCGCTTGGATAACTAATGCTGAAAGATGGACTGAGTTGCTGAGGATGATGCTCTTATTAGATAACCAAACTTCCTCTGATGATGCCATTAAAAGCTCATACAGATTATAATCTTTATGAATGCTGTTAGAAAGAAGGTAATCTCTTTTCCTGAACTAGTTGAAGTGAAAAAAGGTCTTATAAAGCTTTCAGAACCTCCCATGATAACTTACAGATTTTATTGAATCCCCTTCTTCTCAGGAAATATGACAGAGGTTTAATAATTTGTTTTAGGATTCCAGATCTCCTCTACTCTCCAAACCTACAAAGTAGAAGGGGAAGATCATTCTTTGGACTCTCAAACTGATGAACAGTTACTGCTTTTCAGTAAGTTTCTTGTGCTTTCCTTTGCACCAGTTGATACTGGTAACTGTTGCAACTATATGTTCACCATGGATATACTCGGGAAGGCAAGCCACAGTACGAGCTGTAAGTGCCCTTTCTCTTCATCTCTCTTAACGCGGCTCAAACCATGTGACTCATTAGCAGCTGAGCAGCTGCAGAGTTCCTCCATCCAAATCACAGTTGCAATTCAATATTGGCACTGAAACCAACATTGTTTCTATAGCAAAGGCTTAGCTTTAAAATGTTAAAAGGCTTCTGACCCCATGCAAAAAGAAAGGCTTGATTTTGAAATTCATATTAGGTCCTAGTCTATTCACGTTTGGAAAAAATGGAATACGTAGGTTTGAAATGTCTTTGCAATAACTGTAGGTCAGCTACAATAGCAGACTTACAGTGATTCAGACTACGCTAAGCTCCATGATTAACCTCACCCCACAGAATTACTTCAGGCTTGTATCCGTGACAGACACCAGAATGCAACCCACACCATTTCTGCACATACATTCCACACAGATTATAGCATATTGGATACACAGGCTTGCTTTTCAAGAAAGAAAAAGAAAAAAAAAAAAAAAAAGTATTTTTAAGAATTAGAGGAAAAGAAAATAAATAAAATATACAGAAAATAGTATCATTCTGATCATTTTATACCAGAGGAGGCAGGTTTTCTTGGAAGAAGCCTTGGATGTTCCTATAGAATACTGCAGAAAGGTTAATGCAAGTAGTTTTGTATATCAGCCTGGGGTGGAAGGTATAAATAGGAAGAAATGTGTGTGGAATTATTTTTTCATTGCTGTACTTTGTCAGGAAGACTTAATCATTAATTCAGTTCCAGAAAATGGATGGGCCCTAAACAAACGTATATTATTACCAAAACAGCAGCCAATTAAAAAAAAAAGAAGTTACAGATTGAACAGTACTGGAATAAGTGAAATTAATGATAGGAATATTTAATTAGATAGGGTAACATCCTTTCACGCAATATTTTACAGACAAATAAAAATTCTGCATGGAAAGAGTTGGAATTGCTAGAWAATGCTTAACAAATTACTATCTGAAAAAGCTGGAGCTATACCCCAACCCCTTTAAGCTTCCATTGTGTATTTCAGTGGCACAAGGATATAAAGCTCCTTAAGGAATCAGCAACATATACCTTAAGTACCACCTCTGATTTCAGAAAATTCCTACTTAATACAGAGTTGCAAGACTAAATAAATTTATGCAGAGCAAAGGATGTACCAGCTGTTATTTTGGAATATCCAGTCTTAATGATAAATCATAAATTTAGAACCAATGAAAAACAATTTCTTACTAGGTAAGCCAAGCTGGTGTTTAAAATTCAAAATAAAACCCATAAATATCTGCAAGTAGTGCAGCACAAAGAGTACTATTCAATGGCATCAGCAGAATGTTTCGTTGTCTTTGAATGAACATTCAACAATCTTGGAGGAAGATGCCTTAGAGATGCATCATTAGGGCACTGGCAGCTAAAGACTATTTTCCCAGAAAACTGCTCAGAATTCCTCCAACACACGTATGTTAGGAAAAAGAAAAAAAATCAAAGCTGAATCATAGAGAAAGATGACTTAAGGAGCAAAGTCAAACGGAGCAATTCAAACACCATGGCTACAACCACCCATTCATAATTTAAACTATGGGAATAAAAGCAACTGATCAAAACACACGACAAATGATAAGCGGCTCGACAGACCTATCACATCTTTGTAACACCATTGGAATCTGAAAACAATGAATAGAACTGAAGAAATCCACAGCTAGCTACCCTTGAAAAATAGTCCTTCCTTTTGCAAAGGATCCTGCAGTTCAGTAAGCAATCAAAGGAAGCAAAGGACACTCCTCAACCACCCCAAAACCCAGCCAGGAATTAAATAATGAATATTCATTATCAAACAAATTATCAAACCTAAATTGTCTCTATATTGAGAGTGGCACACAAAACAACAAAGAACATTTTTTGGTAAAGGTATTCCAACAACACAGGAAAAATTCGGAGTTTGTGTACTAYGGGAACTCTCTTACATCATCCACTTTCCAGGAATCTGTCCAAGGAGAAGGTGTGGATGTCTCTGTGGCTCAAGGATACCAGACTAGAAGAAGAAAAATAGCTGGATATAAAGCAGAGCAGCATTAAGGTTGCCTCTCTACTTCAGAAATTTCTCCTTATCTCCACATTGTATTGGGTGTACACTGCATCCATCCCTCTTACAGCCAGTATTGCACAAAGAGCAATCTAACAAAGAGCTGATTGAAGCTATCTGTATCTCTTGGTAATTTTCAGTCAGAAAGTACTGAATACAAACAGTATTCCAGCTTGTTTCGCCTCAACTTTCTGTCATTCATTTTATTTACCATTGTGATTCACAGGGAATTAAAAATATTTTTGCCCATTTGAGCACTTCTCAGTATTAATTTGATATGTCACTATACACACCATAAATATACATCATAAGACTATTTATAAAGCCAAGAGAGAGAAATAGCACTATATAATCTGTTTAACCAATCATACAGAAGTTTCAAATAATGAATTTACTTCATGAAGATACTTTACAGGTATCTACGACTTTCAGAATACTGAACACAGTAACAGCCACAAAGACAGCTGCAAAAGAAATGCACCAACTGCACTGGGATAATTTATAAACGGAGAAGATGGCAATGTGATCTCAGAACATTCACAAGACAGAGAGAACTGCTAGCCATATGAGGTAGATTATTATAGGCACTATATATCAACTCAAGTCAAAACCACAGAACGTACTCTTTGAGGTCCTGATAGTAAAACACATTGTAATTTTAAAGATACAGAGAGATAACTGAAAGGTAACTGGAAGACTATATTAAAGATAGCAGTAAAATCATGCATTAGAATGACATTAAAAACAACTATGTTAAAGCAACTTAAATTAATCTGCCATTTTCATCTTTAAAGTCTACAATAATCTAGAATTGGATCTTCTTCAGTCAGAAGAGTTATAGTTTCCATTAGTAACCAAATAATTACCAACTACCTATTTACCCGTAATCAGGATAAAAATCACATACACTGGATTAACTGAAGAGGAACCTTAAATAAACTTATCCACGACACCTCAGTGCCTCTTACAGACAGGCACAGAAACTAAGCAACCATACAGACTTCTACCGGAGAACAAGATGAATCACATCCTAGAAATGACTGCTTTTCCTCTACTGCTAACAAAGCAAGTCCAGAAGACAGGTTTAGACATACGCGTCTGAAGTTAAGGAAAATGAATCATATCCATAGCAGTATTACCACTCAGGGAAAGTGGGATACTAAGATAGACCTTATTCAGACACATTTCCTAAAAGATTGTCTCTATTTCAAAGATTTTATAATCTCATTTCAAGTCATCACACAACAGAAATAGGAACCAAGCAAGGAAGCAAGAGATGGAGTACTTATATATTAGCTTTTTATTACTGGATTAGACTTACATTTAAGTAAATTATCTAGATGCACAATTCTCAGAAAAGCTGCACACACAACTCACTAATAGAATGTAGACACCTAAAACTGCATTTTGAATATTTTGCCTTAGGGAGAAAGTGTGGAAGGCACTGGGGTTTATCCAGGGGGAAGAAGGGGCACATTCCCTCCCCTTCCCCCAAACACTCTTGTTTCAGAGCCATGTATGTCTTAATTTGCAGAGTAGAAAATGTGCAAGTCTGTGCGGATCTCAAAATGGCACATGGCTGTGACACAACATTCAAATTGTTCTGGGAATACAGGATGGAGGGGGCACTCTGGCAGAATACTTAGTTCCTTTACAGGCATTGTAGCTACAGCCCACGTCAACAAACAAGCAATTTGGCACATTCCATGTCTGGGAAGAACCCCCTCAGATTGCTCTGTCTGAATTTATGTTCCTTGTCTCCACATTAAAAGATCTGAAGATACCACAAAAGGATAAGAAATGCCACAAATCATGACTCAAAAAACCCAGTAATTTTCTAAACAAGTAGATCAAGTCAGAAAGACTTTTAAGAAAAGAGTAATTTTAACAGACTTTTGAATGTGCATGACAGACTGGATGCTATAGGACTGCAATCTCAAAGGTGCTGAGCATCTACACCTTCTGCAGGTGCAGAGGTCCTCTTATAAGGAAGAGGTTGGGAGTAATAATCAGATCTAACAATATTCTTGATAGCAGTAAGAGGTTGTATTGGCAGGTACATTTTATATTACAGACAACAGCCACAGAATATTTGGGCAGCAGAGCTCGGACTTTTCTTCTACACAGCCTTTTTTACTATATGGTCTTTTAGCCTTAAGCTAACAGTTTTTGCTACATAACCTATAGTATGCTATTCAGTGTTTCCATAAAAGAGGAACCAGAGAGCTAACTATAGTTGCCAGTCTTAGTTCAGCATCTCAACAACTAAGACGTAAAATGGATGCATTTAAAGTTTAACAAAAACTTATAAACTAAGGATTTAATTACAGGATAAAGGCAACTGGCACAGCGACACAATCTATGTTGGTTTCTACCTATGTACTACCATTATATTTTCTAATGTAACAGCCAATTACCAGGTCATTCAGGAAATACGTTAGAGGAGATCACTGCAAAGTAAGTTTATGATTCTCAGAAACATATTGGTAACTTGCCTTTTCTTCTTCGACAGTTTTTGTCACTATGGTATACAATTGCACGCTCTTTCCGCTTTTGTTCTTAGTTCTAAATCAAGATTTGGATCTTTGTGTTAACAATGACAAATAGACCTAAAGAAAAAATATTTTTCTCTCAGAAACACACTTTTTARTTTCCCAAGCTCTTTTTTATTGCTTGCCTTTTATCAAGGATTTCTTCTTGAATAAAGAAAATGAAATTGCATCACAAACAAGTGTCCAGGACATTCACCCCTTCTATTTGCTTCCTCTGTTCCCCCAGTTTTATTATTTTGTGGTTATTTTTGCACTGTCACTTTGAAAATCTTGCATTGTTCCTGCATAAGCTAGTTTATGCACATATTTCAATAAAATCTTCTTTAGTACGAGCATGCCCCCCTCTGCCTTTTTTTGTTTTTCTTGTTTGTTTAAACAAAATAAGTCTACAGGATGTGATACTGACTTTTTGTCTTATCAAAGCAGCATTACCAAGAATACAGAAAAACCGTACTGACACTGACCCAGGGCCTTTTATTTGTATCCTGCACTTTGTAAAGAAAGCAGTCTGAACTGCCTGTTCAGACAGAAAGTTTCTTTTTAGAACCCTGCAGTGATTTGTTGGCTATACTAAGAGAAGAGTTTGAGTTCACCTGTGGCAATGAAAAGGAGTGTTAGGAAACCAGACCAGGTATCTGTAACCAGGGAGAACAAGGAGGAGGCTTTGCTTGAGGTATTGTACATTGTCATTCATTTGCACTCACAGTTATGATTCAACTCCCAATAATATCAATGGACAGACCATTGTCTTGATTCAGAACTGACTCAACTGCCTATAGGGCAAAAAAGCTTCCCATCTCTATATATATGTATGGATAAATATGATGAAAAAAGTAAAATGGGAGTTTAACTTCTATCAGATATTGGTTTCTATTTTCATGTAACAGAGCTGATTGTGTTTTCTATTTTTATTTTTCTCTCAGCTTTCRATTATGTCCTACTCGTCACCTCTTACACACAGAGATTAAAGTAGAAAAAAAAGAAAATCACTGCATTTCCTTAAAAAAGTTTTAGCCTTTCCTCCATAACAGAAATGAGCACAGAATTTAGTGTATTTAGTGCATTTCATATCCGTATGTAAATACAGATTTTACAACTAATGTTAGGATAGGTTTAATATCAATGCAATTAAACATGATTATACAGTTCCTTCAGGTGGGAAAGCTGGGTATCAGTACTTAAGTTACTAGGTAAAGAAAGTTTAGCAGTGAGGAAGAACTGTAGTGTCTCCCCAGCCAAATMAGCTACTTAAAAAAAAAAAAAAAAAAAAATTGACAGTTCTAGAGTCATTCACCACGATACATTACTCTTCCAGCAGAGATCTGATGCAGACCGATTGTGGGCTAATCCTGGGATTTTTTTTTTTTTTTTTTTTTTTAATATTTTCTTTTACTGATACAATTTGGAGGCTGGTGAGTGTTTCTGAATAGCTAACTGACTATGGAAAGCTGCCTGGTTTGTCTATTTAGATACTAATTTTAAAATTAATGCTCTTATGCATGAGTGATTATCATTTATGTCTTTCAGAATTAGATCAGCATCTGTTACAGGTATGTAGGGAGTCTGCTGGCAAGCAGAGATGAGGATTACTGAACATATCAATTTTTATATGAAGCAAAGACCACAATGACTGGTTTGGTTATTCGTTAAAAAAAGAATATTCATAATCTAGAACATTCTAACCTGATTTTTGCTGCTTATCACTCAAGCCTTTGATCAATTATTTACTTAGTTTTTATAGAAGATCTACTGGACCTGGCATCTCCTGAGCCTAGGAATGTAATCTAAATCATTAAGAAAAATACAGACTTCCTCTTGATTACGTATACCAGCCGTTTCACCTTAACAGCGAAGCCAGTGGTTTTAGTCACCTAACCACAGCAGAGGAACTTCCATCTGAGAACATTTACTAAAAAGCAGAGTGAATTATCACAGGCAGAGCATCAAACTAACATGGTCATTCTGCTAGCAGCCACCAAGGTATTTCCTTCAGAGCTAGCTTAGGTATTACTGTGGAGTACTGCACTGTGCAGTGATGTTGAGACTATTTACAAAAGCTTCATTTAGAACTGCTAATAATCCTGAGTGTTTCAGGGATTAAAATTGACTGGATTCCATCAAACAGAGTCCGCAGAGAGGATTTTGCACTATGTTTCCATTATGCTGCTGTCTTAGACGTTATCTTCAGCAAACGTGTCTTCAGGGGAATAAATTTCAGTACTGCTTCTTCAATTTGAGTTTAGCTTGTTATAACTAGGTTTTTAGAAAACACATTGTGTTTTACTTGTGTACACACACCAGTAATTGTGAGCAATTTTGTAATGGACAAGTTAACATTTCGTTGGAGGACTAGCTGATAAACATAATTACAGATGATTCAGAAGTCTTACCTGTGCAGGCTATGATAAATTCTGCTTCATTTGCATTTCGTAGCTTATCACAAAGGACCCAGATTAAGCATACTTACCTCATATAACTTTAAAGGCAAAGATCATTTTTACAGATCACAGCATTTGGGATATATTCTGGGTCACATGCTAGATACCCTCAGAGATCATGAATTCTGAGCTCACAACCAAAGGGCAATTTTGGTTGTTTTGGTACATAATCACACGTAACTATTTTGTTTTTGTCAGCAGCTTCTTCTGCAGAGAACTACAATTATTGCACTGCGTTGCATAGCATGAAGTTGTAATATTCCATCAAACACTTACATGAGAGGGCCTAAACATACAACATGTGTGTTTCTACAAAACTGGCTTTCAGCCTTTACAAGGTGAAGGTAATACAGAAGCTCAGAACAATATATTTCAACACAGAGGGAATTATTTTAAAGGAGCATTTTCAACCTGAAATTCTACACAGCTTTAAGTTGGCTTCATTAACGTTTATGGTATTTTTCCTCCATAGACCACTTCAAAACATTTGCTTCTTGTATTTGCCAAAACAGCACAAATGGAAAAAACCCAGCATCTTATGAGAAACTGATCAGTCACAAAATACTTCATAACTCGGACTGATGTACAGACAAATTTATATAACAGTTAAAAGCCACTTTCTGAAAAACCCTCTTACAGAAGCATAAGTCCTGTGCACAGAAAATGCTTTTGCAAACCTGCTGCGCCTTCAAGCAGTACGATGGTTAGAAAGCAGGTGCAGAGAGGCTTCTCTGAACTCTGTCCACTTCAGAGCTTGTGCAACCAAGGCTGTCTTGACAGAGAAATTGGTACCATTAGCAAAATAACCAACAGCACTTGAAGAAGCAGTTCAGAGGATTCAGAACAACTAGAAGTGGTTAGTAGCATTTTCATTTGATTATTGTGTACCTTCTTTCCAAGCTAAACTTGAGTATTGTGTATTTTAATTCTGCTGAAGAAATGCCTGCAGCACCTTCAGCATTGAAAAAGTTCTGTTCTGTAAGCACTCTYATAATGACTGCTTTCGCTGGTTGGGATTATACGCACTAGAGGTTTGGCTATACTTTGCTTTTAGCAGAAGTTCAGCATTTTTGTTTTGAACTTTTGGTGGAAAGCATCCCTATTTGTTAAAAACATGCCTGAAACATCCCACAATATATCCAAGTGACCATTAGAAAGAACTCTATATGATACAACAAAAGTACAGTGGACTCCTGTTCCCACAACAACGGCCAAATAACAGAAATTTGTTTGGGAAAATTAAGTGGATACTGGAGCATTTTTCTAAAAGTGGCACCAATAGACAGCAAGTGTATTCAAGCTGCTGAAGTCACCCCCACAAGAAGAACATGAAAGTCCAGCGGCCTTAGTGGACCCATTGCCCCCTACCATACCTGGAATGATCCCAAGGAGTAGGAGGGTAGTGCCAGCATCTGGCCAATACACAGTGAGCATCTGGCCAAACCGCAAGAAACTACACCTCAGTATTCCTTCAAGACTGCAATCCTATCCTTCCCCTTTACAAACGGGCCAAGAAGCTGGAATTACAGTGCAAAGAAAGCTCAGAGAAGCAGATACTCCCRACCTTCCTTAGTTCTCTCAGGATAAACTGATAGGAGTTAGGGAAGGGAGGAGGTTTGTTCACAAGTCCATCAAGTAGGAATAGTTAGAGCAACAAAAACAGTGCTTAGCAATTTAAACTTTTGAAGAGGTAAGCAGCAACAGACAAGCTCCAGAAGCAAGGAAAAACCTTAACAATGGCAGAAAGAGATACCTAGCAGCACCGTGTTTATCTCTTTGGGAACTTTCCCTCAAAGAAAGACAGAAGAACCTGAATCCTGCCAACAGGTTGAGAAAAATATACTCTAACTACGTATTACAGAAAAGGAGGCTGCAGCCATTGCAGCGGGCCCACATATATATGCTTAGTTATATTAATGTAACACAGATAAGCTTTTAATCATGTATGTTCTCACATACATGCATACCATTTTATAAATTAAAAAGTTGACTATAAGAAATAAAAGTTCTAATAAAAGATTTTTCACCTCTTACATTTTCCAACTCTCTGATGAAGAATTATTTTAAACCTCATGTTGTGCAAAAGAGGAAATGAATTTACTGGCATGAACGGCTCAGGCATTCAAGCAGTTACAATGTAAAGTAGATAATATTAACATTGAGTCAGTATGATAAAATCCTGAGTAAATCAAGTTCTTATAAACAATAATAAGAAATACTTGTATAGCATGCATATGACTTCAAAGAAATTAAAATGGAAAAAAATGGGGGAAGTGGTTTAAAAGTTCAATAGAACATACTCTGCCTCTGTGGCTGCACATTCAAGTACAAGTTCTGTATCACTTTTACTGCAGTCATCACATAAGAGAATGCTGCACAAGACTTGCACAGATAGTCACTCAACTGTGGCAGCAGAGCTTACTCAAAAANAAAAAAAAAAAAAAAAAAAAAAAGTAAAAAAAAAGATTATTTAGCTGTCAAAGAAGCCTGTGGCATCTGAAGACTCATCCTAAACTACTCTGAATAGCCTGCACATTTTTCCATGACAAGGGAACAGACTGTCTCTCAAAGCATATTTCCCCACACCCCAAAGAGCTGCTCTCAAATTAGTCTTACATCCATGGACAAAGAGAGAAAATCTGAGGTAGTCCTCACTAGTTCCTGCACATCAAGGACAAAGAATTCTTCACACASCTCTTCCTTTTTCTCACCAGCTGCAATACCAATTCAGGAGAAGAAAAAAAAAAATGTAAACAAGTTGAACAGCTAACAAGCTGAAACTGTAGATGCTCAGATACTTAATACAAAGTTAGTTTTAGATAGCACATCCGTGACCTGTTCCTTCATTACAGCTGCTTCTGCCTGTGACAAGAACACACTGTCCCCATCTTCGAAATAAGTAGTACTTCTTGAGTTAACAAGTGTAGTCTACCATAGTCTGAAGATCTGAACTTACGCAGACAGACTAATAGGAGAAAAGTATCAATATTGTTAACTCTTTCCATTTTGACTTTCATTAGGAGTTTTTTAATGCTGTTCTACCAACCTGATGTGGACAGAAAGAGAAGACTGATTTTGGGGGAAGTCACTAAGAAAATACAGCTTACTTTATTACAAGGTTTAAATCCTCTTAATAGGCAAGAACAGTGTTGAATAGCAGCTATCTAATGCCTATCTTCAAAAGGCAATAGCAACATAACACTGCAATACTCCTTTTTTTTTTTTTTTCCCCTTTTCTTTTCTTTTTTCTTCAAGGATCTCAAAGCACAATACATCCATTCAGCCCTAGGACCCCTTTGATCATTAAAAAAAGTAATAATAACCTCATTAGATATATTTGGAAAACATGGCAGATAAGTGAAATTGTTTTCTAGATAACCATTAATTAGTATGAAGGATGAGTTATTAATACGCACCACTAGCATACGCTTGATTTCCGAGAGAAGATTTTGAGGTAAAAATAGGCAGAGATAAGTCAAGCCTTAACAATCAAACTCCAAAATCCATTTTCTGGAACCTCACCTTATCATCTCTCCGTATACTTTAAAGGACATCTTATCCTACTCCCACTGAAGAGAGGACGAAAACCCCATTGTTTTGAGTGGAAACTCCATTGAACTTGCCTGTCTTTTTAGTGCTCCTCTGAGTATATAGACTTTTACATTCAATATAGGGAAAACAATAACTAGAGAGCCAACAGCATTATACCCTACGTATGCCTTAGCACTTTTTACCACATCCTTCAGTCATGTTTTGTGGGAGTGCTGCAGCAAAATGTTTTAAAAATGGTAGACGGGTACCATAGTAGTGTAACTACATACAAATACATAACCTTTCCATTATCCATCCCCTCCCTCTTTCCTACCATACCATTTCTCCTCAAAAGCTTTCCATTAATTTTTTGGCCTTTTCTAAATTACAACATATGTTTAGTGTTAAGAAAAAGCTATTTTGCTGTTAACTGCCATAAGCATGAGGAATATAACAAAATACTATTGGAAATCAAGCTCTCAAAAGGTAGAAGAAAAGTCAAAATTATCTCCTCATTCATCAAACAGACGACTCCATTAATCCAACAGTCAAACAGTACACCAATACAACTTTCATAGGTCAGAACCTGGTATTTTTATATGGACTAGCATCTTGCCCTGATCAAATACTGGGGAAACAGCCCACCACCTCCTTATCGTTATACTGTAGCTTCAGAAAGGTTTTTATGTTTTTGGAGGCCTGACAACAGTTTATCACCACCTCCTACAGACAACTACTACCAAGCAAAGAGCCAGTTTTTCTTTACAAGTATTTAAAAAGACTTATCAATGAATGCCATCGCTATTCCCTTCACAGAAGGGCTGTTAGATATTTAAATATTTTTCAAAATCTAGTCAAAATATTCCAAAGTACAGTCCAAAATAGTAATCAGTTCATGCAGTAGCCGTTGAGGTAGACAATTCTCAAATAACAGTTAACATTCTGATATAATACAATGCCACAGAGAATTACACACTTTTATCAGTAACTTAAATACCTATTCACCAAAACCACAATGTGGTGTGTGCAGCTCCTCCTTTAAGCTAAATGATACAGGTTTGGGGTGAAAATGACTCTCAGAAGAAAAGCTGAACTAGCCCACTGTCTCCTGTGCAGCTATACACATATGTATTATTCAGGGAAAGAACGGTTGTAATGAAGCACAGAGCATACAAACACCAAGTGAGACCTATTTTTAAGAAAATAAGAACACATGTACATGAATGGCTCCTAAAGAAGCTGCATTCAGCCATACCACTTACAGTTTTTCCTGCATCTGCATCTGTTCCAGACAGATAAAAGAAATTACTGAAGAGATCTTTTTGAGTGGTCAAGCCCACATAGAAGTTACTTTACAAAGCTCTTTCCATCAACAACAAAAGCAACCAAGAAAAAACAACAAAAAGCACAAACACCAAACCCCAAGTCCCCAAAGGTGGTAATCTCTGACGACTTGTACCTATCTCAAGGCAGTATAGGCAAAAAGGATTTCAAGAGGCACTTATTGACTGTTTTGTACCTGATGGTATATAACGAGATTCTCCCCCAGTTTTTCTTTCTTTTGGTACTCTTTAAACATTTCTAAAGAATTTTCAGCAAGCAGAGATTCTGAGGAAATACCCTGTAGCTAGTGGAAGCACGTGGAAGGCGTGCTTAAGAACACTGCACTGAACACACAGATATTTTGATTTTTATGTATAACATATTAACAGAGTAGCAGCCACCACAAATATTTAGCTGCTAGGCACAGCAGTGTTACAGCAAGCTTATGCAGAAATTTTCTCTTTGTCAGTTAAATAAGAAAGAGTAGGACATGGGAGTCAAAATTCTTGACTAAGTAGAGTCCTGGATTATGGATGACTGAAAAACATGACCTAAAAAACCCTCCATTTCCAAGCCACTAGTGTAAGGTTGAGACAGGTTGGACTGGGACCAGAGAAGCAGACATGCTGCCAGAAAGATGTCAGATTAATAGGATCACAGAAAAATTAAGCTTGAAATGGAGGTCATCTAGCCCAACCTTCTGCTTAACGCAGGGGCAGCTATTATCTGAGAAAAAAGTTGGTCGCTCCAGGTTGATTTTATGTGGAGAAGTGTTTGCTTCACAGAACCCACCACTGTATAGAGCAAATTCATCAGATCAGGGAGCGAAAGGGAACAGATTCTGCATTGCCTTCTTGTTCCAATATGGTGGTCTTTCCACACCATGGTGGATGCAGATTACTCGGGAGGCTGCAGAGAAAACTAGAAGGATTATTTCTTCTACTATTTACTGTTCTTCAAGGGGAGACACATAAAGATGCATATTATCTGACTTTTTTGCCTGATCTGGGCTTTTTTCTAACTCGTTTAAGTGCAAAATAGAAACATAAAAGGCAGAAAGCAGTTTTGGCTTAGAAGTTATGGAAATAATAGACCTCCATGGAAAGAGCAGAAACAAGTGGCTTATGGCATGCATCTAGCCCATTCTTTGTTAATCTAATTTACAAGGTAGACTACTTTTATTTTTCTACAATTGGTTGATTGCATAAACCTGTCTAGCAATCACCACACACAACAAATCCATGGTGTCTAGTTGAGATAGACCAAATGACAAGTCAAAGTTATCCACCTCTCATTATTTTCTTAATTAAATTCTGTAAAAAGTTCACCTTCTGCATTCCCACTGAAAAGCTGATTTGCTCAGAAGGCCAGATACAAGGTGATTCCAGGTGACTCACTCACAGCTAGTTTAGTAAGCCAGGCAGAGAAATTCCACCAAGAGTGTTTTCCAGTAGAATTTCTCAGTCAACATTAAAGCAGACGGTTTGATTTTGATCAAGTTTGAGAAAACAAGAGGAACTGTGCTGGCTTCCCACCGTATCACCTGCTCTCCTTCTCAGGAATTGATCTTGAGGGTTGCAGTGAAGTGATATAATTTCCTGATCTATAGTAAACTACCACACAAACAGTCCTGGATTCAGATACCCTATTTCTTTTCAGCAGAGCCCCAGCTAGGGATTTTAGAGTTTACTGGGAGAAACCGAATTCCCTACACAACTACATTTTGCTTTAAAGCACGTGTATTTTCTGCCATTATTACTCTGTTCACCCAACACTAAAAAATAAACAAAACCACCCAAATAAATAAATAAAATTCATTTCCTAGCATTCAATATCCAGAAAAACAGCTAATATACTTTACTGAACCAGAAAGGCCACCATGACACTCTAGATGTTGAACATCCGCATAGAACACTTTCCAACACCCTCTAAAGTTTGGGGGTTTTGGAAGATCCGCTAGAGAGAGAGTTGTGAAGATTTGAGAAACAGAACTGTCAAATCAGCCTGGTGTTAGAACTGCAAGCAATATAGATCTTCTAAAGCTGGGCATAAAAGAAAAACCATGGGCAGTATAAATGGATTTCAGCCAATCCCATAATATAAGAGTCCTTAGGTGATCTTTTTAAAATGGCATTAGCTAGAGAAGCCAAATACTAATTTGCATTAAGAAACTTTGCTGGGGAGGCAAAAAAGGAGATCATCTCTGCACTGAGTATAATGTTAGAACAGCCAAATAGGCCAGCTCCTTCCAAGATACTGCATAAGAAAAATTCATGCACAAAATGTGAAATGACCGATTTCCAAATATTGTGTGCTACTAACTCCCTCAAAATACACCTGCATACGTACACACTGTTCTTTGAAAGGGTGAATTTATGACAATGAATAGATATGTTATTGTAAAGGATGAAAGAGTAACTCACAGAAACGCTGATGGAAGAGATATAAACAGGTTTCAGAGCGCAGTGGATGCTGGCCAAATGAAGGAGCTGCTTAGAAGCAACACTCAGGCACCTACCAAGGCAGCGCTGCAAGTCTTGACTGGAAATGGAAGACAATGGCTGAAAGCACATTGCCTGCAAACATTCTGCTGTACTTTGCACTTTACTAGTACTTATTACTTTAACAGTGGACTGAAACAGAATCAAAACAAACAAAAATTGCAAGCAGTTCACCCAATACAACTTTTAGGGAATTATAAGCTGTCCTGGTTCCGGCTGGGACAGAGTTAACTTTCTTCCCAGTAGCTGGGGAGGGTGTGCTGTGTTTTGGGTTTGGTATAATAGGAGCRTTGATGGCCCATTGATGTTTGGGTGCTGCTGGGTGGTGCTTGCACCGGGCACTTTTCGGCCTCCCATGCCCTGCCAGGTGCATGGGAAGCTGGCGGGGGGAGCATAGCCGGGGCGGTTGACCCAGCTGGCCAAGGGGGTATTCCATACCATGCAACGTCATGCTCAGTATAAAAACTAAGGGTGTGGGGGGGCTCGGGGTCCCGGGGATGGGCTCTCGTCAGTTCGGCAGGTGGTGAGCAATTGCATTGTGCATCGCCTGCTTTGTATATTGTTGTTATCACTGTTACTATTACTGTTCTACTTTGTTTTATTTCMATTATTAAACTGTTTTTATCTCAACCCGTGAGTTTTCCTACTCGTGCCCTCCCGATTCTCTCCCCCATCCCACCGGAGYGGGGGGGTGAGTGAGCGGCTGCGTGGTGTTTAGGTGCTGCCAGGGTTAAATCACGACATAAGCTTTGACATATCCAGT
Source organism: Phoebastria nigripes (assembly GCA_035582835.1). Lineage (NCBI taxonomy): Eukaryota > Metazoa > Chordata > Aves > Procellariiformes > Diomedeidae > Phoebastria > Phoebastria nigripes. The sequence continues at coordinate 255,334 of JAYKAV010000766.1, forward strand.
GTATGTTTTGTTGAACAATTTTGCTCGCCAGTAAGAGAACCTGACAGTTTTAATATTAGCTATTCCCATGGCTGATACACACTTCTAAATTATAAAGTAGCACAGGAAGCATTTAAATACAGATACTAAGAGAGCTGAGACTACTGCAAGTACTTGACAACTGACTTGTTTAGGATAACAGGAAAATAGTACATATGGGAAGTTAAGACAAAAGGTAGGAGTAAAATGCCTGGTTAAGTTACTACAATGTCTTTCTTGAAGTTCCTAGAAAAGGCAGGTAGCCATTATTGCAAACACAGGGGTGGCTAAGACTGTCCCTTTAAATTCCTTTATCCTTACATAGTGGAGGGAAAGCAGGGAGAGGAAAGTATATATATTTGCCCAATGCTTATACTCTCTGCTTGGCATCTGTTTTTGGCCAGTATCTGAGATGGAGCACTGAGCTAGATGGATGTCTAGCGTGACCTTGTGCTGACAGTCTATGTTCATACAGATGTCTTTGTTTCCTTTTACCCTAAAACAACCTGGAGTATATTAGGGACAGATTTACCAGCAGCTATCCATCCTTGGGGTAAGGCAAGCATTTATCTTGTACCCTAATGACTGCAGTGAAACCATCAGGACATAAAAAGAATTAAGATCGGAGCCTGATCCCATCCTACTAGTTTCACAATACTGATTCTTATATTAGTGATTTAATTTCCACTGATTTAATTGAAGTTATTTTTTTTCTACATAGTTACTAGATCAGATTCAAGCCCTTATTACTAAAACAGAACTCTAATCAATTTTATCATATGAGCCACAGGGTCCCTACAGGGTTGCATACCCTTCTGCTCAACTATGAAGAGCATTTTGCATCCTTTTTCCTCAAAAGTCTATTGTAAAATATTTAGGGAAAAAAAACTTGCCTCATTTTTAATGGTATAAAAAAGAACTTTGTTAATTCAGTGAATGCCTACTCAGGCTCTGAAGAATTTGTAGTATTCAACCATAGATCTTTGTAATGAACAACAAGTCCAATCATTCTGGGTGCATTATACAAAGTTCCAGGAATTCTTTGGCATGAAAGAACTTAAATACATTTTCTCTGGTATATGGAAATTACATTTGATTTGAAGATATATCCCACAGAAGTCAGTCTTGACAAAACCTAGTTTAACTGTAAACAAGTATTTTCACACTATTTAACCCCTTTTGAGACTTCTTCATGACCAATTCAAATGGCTTCTTGCCCCTGAATTACGATTCATGCACAAATTCTTCGTATCAATAAGTAGATACATAGCACTGGCAGAAGAAGGAGCCCCAACAAAAACTTTACCAGATTTTTCATTTTTAGAAATCAGTACTTTTGATTAAATAAATGATCATGGAGCAAAGAATCAAAACTGGGAAGCTGGCCAGATCATTCCTGGACTCCCCTAAACCTCAAGCAACACATGCTGACAAAGAAAGAGATTGTATTGGTTTCGCATTCCTCATATTAGCTTCTTATTTTACCAAACTCCTCATTCTGCGGCTTTTAAAAATAATATAAGTAGTTAAGTAGTTTATTCTTACCGTTTGCATGTATAATAAAGAATATCTAAGGATACAGATGCTTCCAAATTAAGCTAATATTCATTTTAATTGCGATTCAGCAATAATGAAGGTAATGCCTCCCAGAGCTCTTTTTCCAATAGCTGTGTTACTCTCTAAGACTACAGCCTGACCCGACACCTATAAAACAATATACCATCTCCAAAGTCGGTGAGTGACAGCTGCAACCACACAAGGGTTTGAGGTATCATAACTTCCCTTTATACCCTAGACAGAACACAAAAGCAATGATGTGTTTGCAGCGATATATATCAGAAATACTGAGTCTGACTTTTGATAAAAACATGTGGGGAACTCGAAGAAAAACCGAACAAGAAAACTAGCAAGCAAAGTTCAACACAAGCTGTTATTCTTCCCAGCAGCTGAAACCAAAGCAACACTAAATGCAGTAAACCAGTTTCAAATCATGGGAAAGAGCTGGAAACTTTCTATGGTAACTTTCTTACACTGCTACATAAAGCTTTCTTAATTTGGTATCCATGGAACAATTATCCATCTACTTCAGAACTGATCATTCATATTAGTTTGTCCACATTAACAATCTATAAGAAATATACCATGAAATGGACCAAAACCAGCCTCAAAATCTAGCTCCTCCAGAATGTAAATATCCCTAGTCTACAAGTAGTAAAAATATACAGCTGGCTTGTTAAAACAAAAAATATTAATGCATGACTTCCCCCAAAACGTTTAGGTAGGCTTAAAAATTAAGAACAGCTATCATCTCTTTTTGAAATAAGACAAAGTAATTTTAACACTTTCAGAACATCAGCTACTATGCAACAGGTTTTAACCATTATTGTGACCAGCTCTAAATACAGACACAATAGCATTGTTCACTAAAGTTCTGCCCATTTCCGCTTGTACTGTAAACAAGTCTTTGCATAATAAAGAGATATGGAAGAGTGCATGCACATGGAACAAGAACAAGAGTTCAGTTCTCAGATTGAAATTATGTTGGCTTCTGGTTGTGTAAGCTGTGTCTCTTCAATGAGGTTGCAGTAATGCTGGGAGCATTTCCGCATGAATTCAGTCCTTATTCTCCCCAAACTGTCTGCGTTATTTATTTATTTACTTACTTAAAGAAAGGCTTCTCAAAAGAGATTTCACATTCAATAAAATTCTAGGCCTCTTCCATCCTTCCCCAAGTTAAAAATATTCCATCACTAGAACTATTGTCTGTAACTCTTAAATACCTTTTGTTCCAAGTGAGATCATAGTCCTTTAGATGTAAGACCCTTTTACCCATTAGATGGGTTTTCTTATTAAAAGCGTTCTAATTTGTTTTATTTATTCCTTTTAAATGTTAATGCTAAAGCCTTGAGTGAATTCAGAAAAAGAAGAATGAAAACGTTTTACGGGAATCTTTTACATTTGTGGCCTGACAGTGAAAGACAAGGACGCAGTCTCTTACTGCCAGAAGACATAACATGGCCTTGCTGAAAACAGACTTGAGTGACTGGATTTTCTAAACTTGAGAGCACTAAGCAAAAAAAGATGATTTTGACCTATTTCACAAAACAGTCTATTTGGACTCACAGGGGTAAATTTGTAGAAGAGGCAGCTGACTCAGCTAAGGATTTCCCATAGCAGAAATTGAAAAAATTTGGACTTCTGTTGGTGTTTCAAAGCAGTAAGTAACAGGTACAAGTACCTTATTCATACTTCTGTGTTAGTCTCATCTTTTGATAACATTATCACCTTTTCCTATAGATCTTTGGTCATTGTTTTAACGTTTTCTGTAATTGCTTAATGCAGTTCTTGAAAACATTTGGATTTTCGTAAGTTAAGTTTGTTCAAGTTGCCCAAGGCTACAGCAAAAAAGAGAAGCATCACAAAGCAGAGAAACCAGCCTTTAGTTTGTATAGTAATTCTGAAGAGTTATCAAACCAACTGGGAATATAAAGGAAACAGTATATACAAAAATGTATAGGATAGTCAGTAAGACCTTTCCAATGTCGGTGCAGGACTGTATCTTACAAAAGGTTATTGACAACTTTGTGCATCTCAATTTTAGAATAAGACTTTTGGACTTTTCTTCCTTTCTGATAGAAATTAAAAATACATTTAGATATGCTAGGCAAAGAATTAATATAATTTCTGCTAGTTGCACCTCCAGTTAAATGACAAATCTCTTTCCTTGATATTCAGAGCCATCAAACATAATTATAAACTTTGTTTACTTTTCTGTTTTACTCTCCAGTTACAATTCTAATCAGCATTAGGCATGTGTATCTCTATCATTGGCTATTTTGCAGCAGATACATTGAGCTGTAGAGGTAAAATTACAAAATTTTCTTTTCAATAGCAATGGCCCCTGATCTATTACAAAAAACAAACTTCCATCTCTAAGCAACTGATCTCTTAGCAACAAGAAGCACCTGCATAAAAGATGCCACAGAGAGTGATCACCAGAAAACCTATTCAGATCTTTAAAAGGAGCACATCATAACAAAGATAGCACTCTTCACCGGTAAAAATCAAGAAGTAACAAGAGGACACAGGTAAATTTTTAATTCATATTCTAGCATTTTTCTTCAAACAGTGCGAGTAGGACATTACAAAAATGTTTTTTATTTTGTTTTTGAGGGGGAAGTATGCCTTCTGGAGCTGCTTTGAACTGAGTTACTGTAATTAACTTTGTGTAAATTATATGTTGTCACTATCTAAATTGAGATTTTTTTTTTTAGTAGAAAATCTGCAGGTCTTAAACCAAATTCTTGGTATTAAAATAACAATAATGTGTTTTATATTTTGAAAGTATTCTACAAAGTTTCTTTTTAAAAAAATGGCACAATGTTCTTGCAGAATAGTCATCCTTAGAAAGTGTTCACTTCATTCAACCTTTCAAACTGTTTATATTACATCAAGAAATACTAAAACTTTTTARATTTTATAGATACAGGCTCCACTGATTAAAAAAACCAAACCTGTTCTGTGTTTCTGTGGTCTCTGATTTCATTCTATCTACTCTGAAGTGTATTTTGTTCCATTCACGTAAAGATGTGTGCCATGACAAAGTTAAGGTAGAATACATAGCATGGAATGGACACTGCCAACTGTTGATGATGTATAGCAATGTAGAATTAGTTGGAAAGTGAGTGAATTGGGACAAACCAACATTTCCAAGCATCATTGTCACAGCAGGGAAAAAATGGATTATGAGTGAGGTTAAAAAAGGGTCATCAGGTAGAACAAGTCTGGAGCTGACCCAGAGAATTTGTTTATTCTATCATAGCTTGATCTCTTTCAGTCGGTGCTTGCTGTGGAAAAGTGCTATCTTTCTTTAAGCTACTACATCTTAGTTAATAATTATTTCCGATTAATAAATCATTTGCAGGAAGAATGGTTTGAGAATAGTCATGCATTCTTCCTTAGTCTTGTTTTTTCAAATACACAGATAAATTTTCTTCAGGATTAATTTACATACTTTGATAGAATACTTGTTATTTATAGCCAGAAAAAAAGTCAAAAAATTAATTTACATTTCTGACAGAGTGGTCCCTTCTGTGTCAACTAACTTTTGCTTAAGTTGGTCAACGTATTTGCTAGTAATAAAAGTACTACAGCAGAGACATAATTATGGCAGAGAGCTGCCTTCTATCTGCCAAATTAGAAACAAAACCACCCACCCAGTAGTAATAGCAAATCGATAGTAGCTACGTGCAAAAAACCCTCCTCATACAGGTTTGCTTTGCTGTAGTCGTATCAAGGAAGTCTGATAAAAAGCGTGTCAGAGAGAAATTTCAGTTGTCTACCCACAACTCATTTTCTGGTTAGTTTTGAGTTAATTAGAGCTTATGGTGTTCTAAGGAAACTTTGAGGTAGACAGGCAGTAAAATACATTCTTACCAATACTGCAGAAGTTTGCATATCTCCGTAGCTCTTTTTGATGCCTTACAAGCACTGACATACCTATTCTGCTTCAGGAGACGTATGTTTCAGATTAAACCCTTTTACCATCTAATGTGGATAGTACTTTTCATGGACATTACGTTGGTTCCTAAGCAACAATGAGACCTTTTGTGAAAGGTACTAAAACTGGCAAGTTGTTTTTCCAAATCATATATCAGATGGCAATTAAAACCTCAGAAGAGGACATAGTCCAAATTCTAATTTCAGATCATTATTCTTCTGAAAGAAAAATCACCATATAATTACAGATTGTTCAGAAAGCAGAAACCCTTATTTTACAGTCATTTGGGAAGCACATAGCGTACCTTGCCTCATGCATCCCTGTTGTATAAATAGCTACAAGGAAATATTATGGACACTGGCCAGAAAGGAGAGAGATGACTACCAAATTTTTAGTTATACAGAGCAGGTCATCACTCCAAGTCTTGCTCACTACAGGCAATTGTGGTTTTATGACTGGCTAGTTATTTTGATGGCTTAACGCTCTAGTGGGAAGTGATTTTTCAGGATGTGAATGTTCATCCTCTGAAGATCAATTTAGACATCTAAAGTAACTAGCAATTTCTAGAAGGATACATTTGAATCAAGACTTTCAGAATAGCAGAACTTTCACTGGCTAGTCTCAAAGACAACATCCAAACCAATCTGACAACATATTATAAACACTTTATTTTGGAAGCTCACTAAGCTCCATGATCAATAGCAACATAAAAAGCTCATTTAGCCATTTCAGCAATTACTTGGTTATATGTCAGCAGCATCAGATCTTTGGCATTAAGGATCACTAAAAGGATCCAGTAACTTCTTTGGAATGTTTAAAGGCAGGACTTACAGCTCCATTGTACCAGAAAAATAATTTACATAAATCACAAGAAGAGCAGCCTGTAGGATACCTATTTGACTATCACCTTGCAGAAATTACAGCTCCAAGCTCGTTACAGTGGCTTCAAATGGCTCCTCCATCATACCTAAATGTGTGTGTAAATGACTCCCTGTTTGATACGTGACAACTTCTGATTTAACCCAAAAGATATCTCAGTAGACAACCTGGAATGACAGGCACAAAGATGGTAAGTTCACAAAATGAAGGTTGCAACCACAATGTAAAGGCACAGAAAAGAGGCATTGCCTTTATCACAGTTATCCAAACAAATAGTAATATTCAAATAGAGTCCTACGTTCATAGAAGATATTTTTAATGCATTTGTTTCCCTGTCAATGGGTTCAATCTGCATTGACCAGTTAAGTCCCAGACGCATGCTGGTACTAGCTGGTGCTCAGAAAACTAATGGACCAAACAGACTCCAAAACAACAGGAATGTCAGCATTTACAACAGTACTGCAACTCAAACCTTCTCTGCACCTTGCAAACTTATGGGTACACTTTGAGTAGGAGGGGTGACAAGAAATCAAGTTTTGTGGCCACTGAGGCAGATAAGAAAAGCCAAGTATTGTTTACAGTTGTGTATGAGCCACTGGTGGCCACCACTAACATACAACAAATATGCAGTAGCATTTTAGAAGTGATACTGAAGGCAGCTGACAGAACTTAAAAACTCAGAGAGACATGCTCTAGGGATAGATCCTGTTCAGCTGTGAAACAAGGTAACACTGTCATAAGAAGGCTCACTAAAATTAAGAAAACCACAATTCCAAATAATAGCAGAGGCATCAAATGTAACGATCTTTCTTATCTCACAGTACAGACATATTCTTTCAACACCACGAAATCATGGATATGTTCTGCATTTCTGTCTCCCTTGCCCTCTGGCACAATGTTAGGCTCCCACCTCCTCCTTGATTTGTCAAGAGGCCCTTTAGAKTGCCAGGATGATCGTTATTAAATTCCCACTTCCAAGCTTCTGCTGAAGGCTGTCACCCCTTCCTTCCCCCTTCCTCCTCCTCTAACCTAAACAACAGATAAATTTGTAAGTGCCACTTAGATTAGATTTCATAGTAAGCAAGTGGTACAGGATTATTCTACGTGGCTGTAATAATCATTCAACGTTGCTAGAATACATTTCCATAGTAATTAGATGTGATAGACCTCTACAACTACACAAATTCTAGCCCACTGACTTGAACTCTAGAAATGACTGAAAAAGGTAACTACATGCAGTGTATTTATTCCCTAATGTTCACATTTTACCATAATTATCTTTCTTTTGAGTTGCAGAGGATTGAATTAAAAGTAGGAAACAGACCTAAACAAGCCAGAGTGYTTTCAAAAGCAGAGTAATATAAACACCTAACTTTATAAGGGCTGCTCTGCACATTGTAATTGCAAATGAAACCATCTATAATAAGACAGATGTCATCTGGAGCAAAGGATGAGATCACTCAAGCACAGATTCAGAGCAAGTGAAAAATGAATAAGAAAAAAATATTATAATCAAAGACAAAGAACGTCACACAAGAGTAACACAATATCAGATGACCAATAAATTGTGATGGAAATCTCTCAGTGACATCCCCATTGCATCCTGAGAGAATTACAGCATTAGAAGAGACCACAGAACATCAGGGAGCAATTCCAGGGTGATGCTAAATAAACATGCAATCTGATGCTTACAGAATAATTGTACAGCTGAGTTTACAAGGAATGGTAAAGCACTCTCAAGTTTAAAAAAGTTTTTTAGATGTGTTCTGAACTTTAAACCCCACAGACTTTCAACGGAACAAGACAATCCCTGTATCAAGGCTTATGTGACATATGCTGTACTCCTGGTGATAGTTATCCACTTCAAAATAATTAATTCTTCAAAAGGAATGCAACCATGTAACAAAAAGGTAGATTCTTTTTAGTAGTTCTTAAAATAGGTTCCAAGCAAATGCAACTAATTTTACAGTAGTTCCACATATGACTTCTTATTCAAAGCTGGGAAAAGAATTTCTGACTTTGCAATAAAATCCACAATTTGAAGGCAATGTTAAAATAGTTGTATGGAACTCCTTCAGCACGAGCTCTGTTAAAGAGATCTGACATGTAGTTAAGAGTCAGAGACACTTCTCATCCTATGTTAAGTGCTATAATCCCAATACAGCAAGACAGTTAYGTGCCTAAAACTAATTAAAAACAACTATTTTATTTGTCAAAAGGTACTGTGTTCCTTTTAGGCTATATCAACATTGGCAAACACTGTGGTACAACGGGAGCAGATCTGTAAAACAAAACAGTTGGTGATGATCCACTCCCTACACTATACATGTTTCACGGGAGTTCAATATAGATCTAAACYGGTTTTGTCATTTGAATCCCCATTAAAAGCTGGTGTGCATGAGACACAGCTTTGGAGTACATTACCTGATTTATTTTCATCCAAAAAGACCCCAGTTTGCATGCTCTGAGATTGCTCTGTGATACATACTGACGCATAGGAATGGGAATAATCTGAAGGTTTGCTATCAAAGCATACCCCTGATACAAACTAAAACACCAGTGCAGACACCATGAGCCACTGTCCTCCTGGACTATTGCACATTCAGGCAGCACCCACAGAACAAATACAAGAAAACCACTACTTACCTAGCTAGACATTAGCCCTCTAGTTGTGAAATGCACAACAAAAGCTATCTACATACTTACATGTAGAAGGCTGAACCTTTACAGTCTGCATGAAACTGTCAATCGTAATTGAGTGAAAATAGGCAACGTGTACAATCAGCTTCTAGAAAGARAGGAAGGCTACAACATTTTATCTGGAAAAATAAAGACTTATTGGGCTTATATAAGCCAGTAGATTTATTTTTGTGTGAAATCAGTCTATTTAAAATTTTATTTTTCCAAACTGTTTAGTTAAACCTAGGTCAGTTGCTTCAGATGCTGCTAATATTGGTCACTAACGTTTGGGGATTTATAACAAGTAGCAGATTTTTTTCCCCCATGTCCCTCTTGACAGATGMACCACTACAGAGGAAAGAATTCCAGCACTCAAGAATGGTCCTTCAAGGGTTTTCAGGCAGTTTTATGAGCTCTTCTCAAAATTATCAGAAATTTTCAGCTCCAATTCTCTAATATGATACATAATTTGCTCTTTTACTGACACAGTCATTAAGTACAAAGCTCTAACTGGAAGAAAAGGGGTCAACACAGTTGTCCTTTAAATATATGGAGTTTTTTCTTTACTGTGGACCCTGTCATCATTCATCATATCGCCTTTTGCAAGAAAACGTTTAACAGAACCTAGAATTTTCTCACAGTGCTTTATAGTAAGACTTAAAGATCAGTAATCTGAAGGGCCCTCTGCTGGCAGATGCTTTCCCAGCTGTTAAGATCCACTATTACTGTCAGGTCAGGCAGCCTGTGCACATCCATCTACTTTGTCACAAAAGCACTTCCTTATTACAAAGTCTCTTTCCTCCCACTATTTGATTTTAAAAGCTTTTTTGCCCCATCCCCACGCCCCCGCCGCCATATAAGTAACAACCAGAACCAACAAATCCCTCTGATCAGACACATACCTCAACCAGCTGCAAGGAAAGGAAAATTACCTATAGAAGATTTCAAGACAAAATGAGCAAGAATAGTGAAAGCTTCTTTCATGCACAATAGGCACTCTAGCTTTCTTCCATTTCTAAACTTCTTCAGTCTATTCAGTGACTACTTGCTATCAAAATTTACTTGGCTGAGTTTTTATTAGGAGCAATTTACCTCATAGACAATTCTTAAAAAAAATACATTGGGTACAAGCAGGATGAGCAGTTCAGCTGAAATATTTTTAAGGTGAATTTTTCATGGTCCAGTTGGCTTTTGCAATCAAAAAAAGCATTAGAAATGCAAACCCTGAAAGTCTGCTTGGACCATACTCGTTGAAATGAGGTGAAGAACTTCTCAATACAAGAAATGTCAATTGTTTGTTTTAAGAGCTTGAGGAGCCACTTTGACTGAAAATAAGACTGCTTCAGATCAGTACAAGAGTATAAAAAGGATTCAAATTTAATACAGTGCCTTTAATACCTTTTATCTACACGAGAGCATGATCCAGGATATGAAAATTATACATCTAACAGCAAGGTACACACCGGTATATTGGATATCATACCACAGCAAAAAAGATTTTATTCTTTTACTAAAAAATTACGAAATTATGAAGCTGGGGTAATCTAGAACCTAAAACCCAATCCATTACAATCTGTATGTTTTGAAAAGATAGAAACCTGCCTCCATTTCTCTGTCAATACAAAGATAAGCTTTAGCTGTGAATAACTAAGAACTGAGCAAGATCAAAACTCAGGGTTGATTTTTAGAAAATAAAAGGGGGAGACTCATGCTTGCAAAGTACACAATGCAAACATATCGGCACCTTGAACTCTAGCAGGGCTTAACCTACAGATATAATATTCATAGATAAACGTTTGTACCTACAGGCGTGTTTATTTCACACCACCCAAATGCATAACCACCTACATACTTCTCTTCATAGGGAATATGAGGCAGAGAAACTACTGTACAGACACACCAGAATGTCTTGGAGATGAAAAAAACAACAAAAAACAACGAAATCAGAGCCTATCTGTGGCAATGGAGTACAAAGATGAAGTTCATCCAGATCCAGAGAGAAAGCAACAAAAAAGTGAAACTATATGCCCTAAGCGTAGTTATTTCCTTCTATAATGCTGTAAGCTCATACAYGGAAAGGGACTGAAACTAAGAAAAGTATTTACATACACATGTAGGCATGCTTTTATTGTGGTAACGAATAGTACTCAAGGAAATTTAAAGCTAGCATTTTTACTTGTACTGAACAAACATCATTAGTGTGCAACAGTACATTAGTGAAACTAATAAATACAATTACATGATAAAAAAATGCTTGTGATTACAAAAACATTTTTCACAACATGCAAGACAGTACAACAGTTGAACGTGTACAAGATGCAATATGTACATGGACACTCTCATAAGAGGTGTACTGCTAGCTATTGGAATAGCATGCAATGTTTCTAAAAGGTCACCTGGCATATTGTGTCATGGTCATTTTAGATCACAACAGTACCAGAAGCCTTGCATAGCAATCATCCAAAATACCAGAGCACTGCATGCACCTGCAAGATTTTGAGCCACTGCTTGCTCCCTTCCCCAGGGTTTTGCCTGTACTCTATACATTTTCTACTTCAACCATAAATACCAATCTTCTTACTATCTAGAAAGCTTCTATCACATTCTTGGCTTAGTTTAACATAATTATAGCACTGACAGTCACTACAAAGTAAGCTGTACTTTCTTCTGCAACGTGAGACCAAAGCACAAGATAAACAAGAAAGCACTTGCTGAAAGTAAACAGTAACAAAAAGCTTCCTATTAAGTAAATACATGCTTCAATTTTGAAATATTGTTGCAGGAAGGAACAAAGCAAATCTATTCTTAAGTATTGTCAGAACAGGATTAGGAAGGTGTTTTATCAATAAATTACTGTGCAGATGCAAGCAGTATCTGTGGTTATGTGAGTTCTCGTTCATAGAATAACATCTTCCTTCTCAGGTACAATCACCTCTCATACTTTATGACTTAAAGTCAAAAACACGCAAAACAACTTTGAAGGAATCCTTCTACTCCCCCTATGCATAACAGACCTGTCCATTTGCTCGGTTTTTCTTTCCTGCGCCAAGTGCTGGGTTACTGCCTGAGGAAAAATATGGTACCAGACAATCCGTGATCCTGTTTGGTCTGGCATACACTATATTTTTCAAAGTATTTAGCAGAACCATAAAGAAATGCAATGCATTATACTACACTCAAAGGTCAACAATAAAAAAAAAAACCATAATGCATTGTTTCAAACAAAAACCTGGGGTACGCCCTATCTGCATCGTGAAAAACTAATGTAGTTATCCTAGAAATTCAAGGACTCTGGCACTACAGGCATGCAGGAAGGAAAAAGGCTAAGTAACAGAGATAAAAGCTTGCGAGCGAACTCATTCAATGCTTCCACATGTGCTGAAAGTTTAACTTCTTGTGTTTTGGTTAGAAATTTGCAAGGAGTAAACCTCAGTATTGGCCAGCCAAGTCCATATCAGAGATAAGAGGTCTGTCAGCCAAAGTATCCAAAACTATGCTTCAATATCAAGGTCAGAAAAGCTTTGTTATTTCCAAGCAAAAAGAGTGTCTGCTGCATGTCTGTTTCGACTTGTGATGTAGCCTGTCCTGGCAAGCAGTCCAGGCAGTCACTCTCATTATAAAATAAAGCTACCTCAAGAGCTATTTTGCTCATTTACAAGACCTACAAAGGGGTTGAGAGGTACCGACTAAAGCTGAATATATCTTCGAGCTCTGAAAAACTCTGCCTCTTTCCCCCTTCTCTCTCTTTAAAGCAAAGCAGAATCTCCTGGAAAAGATGGGACTGGAAACTCTGAATCCAATGCGCTACAACATCACCAGCCTAATACCAGATACGATGCCAGTGGCCATGGTGCCCATACTCATTCTCGTGTGCTTTCTGTTTCTAATATGGAATCATGAAGAAACTTCATCAGTACCAGGTAAATTAACTTTAGCTATAGTATCACCTACAAGCCATCAGAGTATTTTTTGTTCATTTCTCAAATTTAAGTGAGAAAGTAATGCTGAATAATGATTGTATGCCAACAGAATTTACTAAGAGTCAGTTTAAATAATACAGCTTGTTAAAATAACTGATAAAAGAAATCAGGCTCTATTTAACCTCAGAACTTCCATAATAAACCTGGCTTGGCTATATAAATATATGACATCTAGTTTTCTGCTTTATTATGTATATGCTAGAAAGATATAATACCATTTTACAAACTCTAAATGTTCATATTTTCATGTGCATTATAAACTACTTTTTACATGTTTTAAGTTTAAAGCTTTCTAAATTGTCTTTACTAGAAACAAACTATTATCTAGGAAATTATTCAGATTTTAGTAGATTATCAATTTTTCTCTCCATGTTTGGCACTGAAGACCCTCCAGAACAGACCATCAAATGGTTTCCCTTTCACAGGGCCCCTTCTGTAATGTTTTGGGGGCTTATGGTAGACATTACTGATTCAGCCTATTTTTCATCAGATGCAATGCAGTGACCTACTGCATCAATGAGAACAGCGTACACATCTCACAAAGGTGTTTGACAGGAATAATCCTAAACCAATACAGTGGCACCTGAATGAAATTCTGAGAAAAGATCCTTGCCAAACATCCTTCAATATGCTAAAACTCTTTGAAAGTTAGGCAACAGGGGAAAGTATTCACAGCAGGTTATGCATTCTATTTGAATGCTTGAATGGATCAACAAGAAGATAAAACTAAATTAATACGCTTTAAGTTTACAGGTATTTAAATAACCTGGGTTCCTGCAATTCCTATTAGTAAACGGTGGAGCCRTAAGCAACTTTTACATTTTTAAACAGTATACAAAAGTTTTGTAAGTACTTAAGTTGTTTTGTTTTATGCAGTTAGATTTATGTTTTACAGACAAAAGGGGCAAATGAAGCTTTCCCTGAAGAAGTAAACTTCTTTTAAAAAGTAGTTAAAGGCAAATTCTCTCCTGCTGTCTCTACTTTCTCCTTTTTGTTGTAAGAGGGGAATTTGGTGCTGAGTTACAGTGGAAGGATTTAATTGAGAACTTTGTTGACTAAACGTTATTAATCCATTCTTAGCTCCTACCGAAGCATGTTTTCATAAGTTCACAGCAGTAAAAGTACTTTTTCCTTTAAATATGTGTTTTCTCACTCCAGTATTAATGACTTTAAGAGAAATGCAATTAATTACATTTAATTACATCAACAGGATATTGACTTTTGTAGGTGTTACTATGACACTTCAACACAAAAATCACTCATTAACAAGCCATATGCATTTTTTCTAGATCATTTCTTCTTTCTGATATCTAGCCATTGTCCCTCCAAATGTAAGCAATCTCAAAGCAGCAATTTGAAGTTGTACAAAGAAGCAATGAATGTCATTAGTTGTATGTACATTGAAAGGGCTATAGGCTTCCATAGATATTAAGTGAGGTTTCAACAATGTAGATGCGAGTTTCTCTAAGACAGAACTTCAGAATGGGATTGCATATGTGAACAGCCCAATGCAGACCTTGACTGTCATGTTAAAAAGCTCATTTCAAAACAGTGATGCTCAGAGGTATATTCTTATCAGTGAGCACGGCYGAGACCAAACTTTTCTTATCCTATTTCTTAGGGCCAGGATACTGTATGGGAATCGGTCCCCTCATTTCACATGGGAGATTTCTCTGGATGGGAGTAGGTAATGCCTGCAACTACTACAATAAGACTTATGGAGAATTTGTGAGAGTTTGGATCAGCGGTGAAGAGACATTTATAATTAGCAAGTAAATCCTTATTTTCTATCCTTAATAATATGAAGAGCTTTTTCATATTTTTACAACCTCTTTGCTACTTTTTTTTCTAAAGTAGAATTGAAGTTATTATTTTCAAAAATTATTCTAATAAACCTTTTACTTCCTGCTGTTCAGAGACCTTTTTCTAATCTTTTGTTTCTTTAAAAACGCTGCTATTGAAGTCTGTGTGAATTCTCTCATTTTCTTCATGGAAAGGAAGATTAAGCACTGTGGCTCAATCCTAAAAAATGTTTACCATCTCTTTTACTATTCCATATAATATTAGGATTACAAACTATATAGGAACCTAGACTGATTGCAATGCAGGATTAAGCCAAATTTTAGTTTACTGTGTTCTTAAGTTTCTCCTTAAAATGGGAGTAATGCTTGAAGATTATAGCTCCAATTCAGCAAGTTAATTAAGCAAATGCAGCATTATAAGATTATGAGTAATTCCACTCCAATTAATGGGATTACTCATAGACTTTGATTATACACAGTATTAAACATAACGCTAAACCGCAGTSTATCATTTTATTAGCTGCAGTGGATGGTTGCTTTCTTCTTACATTGGATCTTCTGGATGCTTATGAGTTATGCCATAAAAAGAAAAAAAGTAGTAAAACATTTACCATGTGTAATTGATAAAGAATCACAACCTTTTTATTAGTAATATCAATCAATCCATACTCAGCTTTCATTATGTAAAAGCTTTTGAAATGACAACATAGTATAGAGAACTATCACAAGATTTGCCATGTGAAGCAAGTCAGCTTTATCTCTGTCTGTTCTTACCTCTGTAAAAAGAGGTAATCATCACAGGAAAACTATTTACATTCCTATCTTACATAGGTGTCGTAAATATCAACTAATGTGCTATAATGTTTTGATAACGTAAAATGCTATGAACTCTTATTGCTGTCTTCCACTTTCTGTACTACCAATTCATCAGAAACAAATCAGGAGTGCTCATAAACAATGCCACAGCTGCATCAGACTTTACAGTCAATACATCACTTTTCTTCAGACATATTTTTGCTTAAAAGCATTGACAGTACATAGAGAACTAGTACTTAACTTTTTTTTTTTTAAGAATAATGTTGAATGAAGTTTTCAGTGGATCATAAATTCACTGCAAAACTAAACATAACCTAAATTCTGTAAAAGTATACTATTTCCACCACTGTCATCTGAATTCTTACCATCAAATCTAATCATACTGAAATGCTAATGCACAGAGGGAAGGACTTGCAGTCTTGGTTACAACAGATGTTGTCTTTTGGAGGACTTCATTTAATAGTTTCTTAAGGAAAATCTGTTTATACAAGGTCATATGTCAAATCCTTCCTTAAAACATTATTATGTGTCTCCCGTGTAGACGTGTGGAGTGGAAGGAAGCAAAATGAGCCTCCTGCACCTTTCTGTTCCTGGGGACAGCTGTCATAATTCAACACCATCTTTTCATGTTCATGAAAATACAGATGATGTTCCTTGACGTGCAAAAAACCTTTAAGGAAATTAGAAGAGAGAGCAGATATGGGGAAGTGTAGGAAAGAGAAAACATGTTGAGTTCCTTGGGAGGCTGGACCTGCAGACACACTCCTCCCTGTTTTTACTCCAATCCTTAATCCATGTTTGTCTACTTGTACCATATAGCATCTCACTGTTAACTTTACCTCTGGTCTCACAACACTGTGCTGAAAACCCAGCACTGCTGAAGTCAATAGCAAAAGTCCCATTTACTTTGCCTGACTGAAAAAATAAACTAACCCGTGTAAGAAGTCTGGGATTTGGTCCATAGAGTATGCTACATGGTAAAGAAAGTAGCGTATTGTTTCATTTCAATCTCTGTTCTGATTTTCCTTCTTTTTGTTGGATTTCATTTGGTCAGGTTTTCATCACATCAACATTTCTAAAATGCCAGCTACCTCTAAAGGAAATTATATCTTAAAGCAATAATGCTGGTCACAACCTGTTTGCCAGCATGTGTAAATAAACCTTGTAAACTGTAAAAAGGTTATACATATCACGGATTTCCCTAACATTTCTCTTTAGGAATATCTATCCCACACATATCATCATATTATGATGCTGTATATTTAAATGATTTATGCTTTCCGTATGTGTCTGGGAATGACCAAATAGCTACAGTATAGCTGTAATTTAACACACGTCATGATGAAATTATCAACTGTCAAATATTTTACAACTCGTCTTCTGAAATATCTGACATAGGTCATTGCCTGAGTGTATCTTATATATCTACATGTTTCTATGTATATACACTATTCAGATTAAAATCTTTTGGCAACTGTTTGCATTTTAACTGAAAACTGGTCTTAAATCTGAACGGAATACATTATTGCTCTAATATACATTCTGAAGGCATTTATCATCAAGTTTTTTAACTATGTAAAAGGAACAACATTTAATGTCAAGCATTGTACTTCCTGCTAAATTTGAGAATGCAAGTCAGCACTTCAGAGCAACTATAAAATGTCAGAATAAAAATTCTATGTACAATCTATGAAACAGTACTTTTGTTTTGGGCTTTTTTCTCCCCCTGTTTCTTTCCCAGATCCTCTAGTGTGTTCCATGTAATGAAACATTGGCATTATGTTTCTCGATTTGGGAGCAAGCTTGGATTACAGTGCATTGGCATGTATGAAAATGGGATCATATTTAATAACAACCCAGCACACTGGAAAGAAATTCGACCCTTTTTCACCAAAGGTAAATCAGTCTGCATTAATACACTGCATCACTGTAGCACACAGTCTATCTTTTCTGAAATGCTGTTTGTCCTTTGCATACTTAAATTACAGAAATCAGTTCTCTTTATATATGCCATAGAAATATCTTATTGCACATGTTCTTTCACACTTATCCTGCTTGGTATGCTATTTGAAATGGTCCTGAAGTAGTTTTGCAGATTCTTAATCTCATCCAATTAAAACAAAATTAAATTATGCTGACAAGCCGTGTTTTTAAATGTTCTTACATTTCAAGTCCAGCATTTACATCAGCTCAACTGGCATTTCCATAAATGTAGCTGGCTGTTTCTATCCCAGTCTCCACTGAGTTCAAAGACTTCTCTGTCTTGTTCTAATGGGAGGGAAAAAAAAAAAAAGCTTTAGTTTCAAAATTAATTTAGAAGATCTGCACAGCAGAACTATTTATTAATCCCTTTAATATGCTAGGAATCAATGCAGTAACAGAAAAAGATTGAAGCAATTAATATCACTAGGTTGAAACCAAATAGGAAATTACATAAACAAACTCCAGTGTTAATATTTTATGAGTCTGCAGTTTTGATTCACCTTCTTTCAACAAATTGAAAATTTTCAGTATTTGCATATCATTAGAATTAGCTACTTCCAATAATCTTACAGCCTTCCTAACAAAACTGCCACACTTCTTGTTCTGCAAGCTCCACAGTTCAGAAAATATTCTCAACAGCTAAGACTGCAGTAGTTTATGACAGTGATTCCCGAACCTGAAAATGAAAGTAAAGTAGCACCTAAAAGAAATTAATTATCTGTTGGTTTAAATTTTCTATATTATTTTGTTGATATATCTGTGCTCCTATATGACACTTGGGCCTTTCCTACATGATTTTGCTATTGAAAAAATCAGCAACTTTGTACTGGTTGAAGATGGCAGGAAAAAAATTTTTTATTTTTCTACTTATTCCTAGAACTACCAGTTCTCTCTATTTACAAAACAGACCTCCTCTCTTCTCAATTACAAACATACAATCCCTCTCAACATATATTTGACAAAATAATGTCCTTGAGGCAATTACAGCAATTCTCGTACGGAAAAGTAATTTAAATAGAGTACTTAGGGCAAGATTTCCAAAGTCATTCAAAAATTATCTGAATCCATTCCAGCTGGAGCCTATCAAAATCCCACTGAATTACACAGCAACGGAACTGACCACTGCTTTTGTTTGCTTTTGAATTCTTAAAACGCAGTAAATCCATCATGACACTATCTCCACTGTTCATAGGTGGACAGACTAAGGTAGGCTAACACACAGCATACTGCCAGGCTAGGCTTCAGTATGTCCACAGCGACATTACAGGTTGCCAGTAGCTTACTGCCAAGCTACCATGCTGTTGAAGAGCACCCAGGAGTTACGTTTTCAGAAATTCCCGTYATCCTCCCCATGAATCCCCAAGCTACCTTCCCTGCTCAGTGTCATTGCAAGCAAATGAGACAGGACATCCACAGCGTCTGTAATGCAGATGAGGATATGGTACCCTCCCACATGGAAAGGCAGCACAAATGATGCCAAATAGCTTTCCTTAACATGATATGAACCTAGCGTAAAATGTGCGTCTGAGATACAAAGTGGCTGGATGCAAGGAAAGTTTGGGCTCTGAGTTCATTGCCATTTTAACTCAAAAGGCTTACATTTTTCTTTCAAAAGATGATAAATCAGTAAGTTTCAGAACGACTTTATACTAGTCACTCACATGATAACRTTTTAGTTTTTATTGACACCGTCATCGTCAATTAAAAAGTTATAAATAAGGTATGAAAGTTAACCAATCTTTTGATCATTTTGCACATATATTTCAGCTCTGTCTGGTCCTGGTCTTGTGCGAATGATAGCAATTTGCGTTGAATCAACAATTGATCACCTGGACAAACTAGAGGAAGTAACCACTGAAGTAGGAAACATCAATGTGTTGAATCTTATGAGACGGATCATGCTTGACACTTCTAACAAGCTTTTTCTCGGGATACCTTTGGATGGTACTAGCAGCTTTATTTTTACACCTTATGATGGATCTAAAGTGCACRTCCAAGGAGAACTCATTGACATCACTCAGCAGTTTTGTTTCAGAAAATAGAGAAAGAACAGACTCTTATATCACCATATAATCAATTGAAATTGATTTATGAGTGATTTTAGTTATAAAAGAGAATTTTATATGACCAAAAATATGCATTTAGCTTGTCACACTCACCTTAATAAATAGTACCATTTAAAAAGATTTTTATGCACTGAGTTGGTACAATCCCAATATTATATGCATGTAAGAATCGGAAATCTTTCCACCAAACTAAAGGACTGACTTGAAAAGTTCACCTGACAATTTATGTCTTCTGTGATTTCTTCACCCTCAAAACCGTATGACAGAAATAACACTATCGTGATGTATAAATTATCCCATTTCAATATGCTGCAAGAGTTCTGCCTCTGCTCTCCTGTGGGAGACTATTTGGCTCTGGTTGACACATCACTACCTCCTCTTAGCTAGCTACCAAGAGTTTTTACAAAGATCTATACYTTTTCTACAGTGTGCTACAAATGTTTTCTAATGCTATCTACCACATATTAAACCCAATTGCTTATCAAATTCCCGTGAACTTAGTCGGAGTAGGGAACAGGGCCTTACTATTAATTTTTCTGAAGCATTTGTGTTATTTGACTATTGAAGTTTGTATTTTATACTGCTTTTTGTTAATGTTTATTTTCAGAAAGTGCCATTGTACTTAAGATTCAGAACTACTTTGATGCTTGGCAAGCACTTTTATTAAAGCCCGACATCTTTTTTAAGATTTCTTGGCTGTGCAAGAAATATGAAGAGGCAGTGTAAGTATCAACAGTTTTACAAATCATTTGCATAAGATTCTTCTTTATAAGAAGGAGATCTTCCTTGATATTTTCCTCTGCCTTTTAGAAAATAAATTGTGAAACTTGCAAAGGTGGCTGGCTGAAGTCCCCTAACTGCAGACCCAAGATAGCAACAGAACAAGATTTGCCACTGATGCTACAAGGGGCTGATCTCAGGGGACGATTTAAAGGCCTTGTCTATTCAGTCCTAGTTTACTCACCAAAATATTAGTTAATGCCAGCTCAAATGTGAAAATAAATTGAAATCACTGGTTCAGTTCAAATAGACAAGGAAAAGCCATCATATGGGGTGAAATGACATTTACTATCTAGTCAAGGACAGCCAAATAGTAGGCTACAGTTCATCAAAACAAGAAAACCAGTCTACATTCATGGCACTGTCCCAGAAGAGTTAACCCCTGAGCATAATTCTATTTATTGGTGCCGTCAACGTGCATTTTTGAGTCAACAACTCATTTTTGAGTTAAAACTCAGTGCTCAGCATGATAATCCATTTAAAGGTTTTTCTTCCTAAATAAGGAACAAATATGTTTTGCCATCTTCCTCTCTGCAAAACATACAAAATGTCTCTTCTATTTTTATGATCTCATTTGCTGTCTTCTGCCAAAAGAGGACTGGCTATAAAAAGAACTGGCAATCAGTTTGTTCATTTTGGATTTGGATTCCATCTAGTGAGAAAAACTGCTACTTATAAAGCATGCATAATAAATTGTTTTGATAGTGCTAAATAACATAAAGGCATTAAGGGAAAGATGGAGGTTCATCTAAAGTAATTGACAACTTTCTTATGAGCTAGACACAAGATTCACCTTCTCTAACATTCGCTTTCCGGTTTTATCATGGCACTGATTAGTGCTTTATTCTGTGATTCTAATAATAGCTAACTGTGGTGGCCCAGTTATTCCTAGAAAGCCCCTGCGGGCAAATATTGATGTTTCAAAAGCAATCCCATTAAAATGGACATACTCAGAAATTTCTACTGCAAAAAAAATGATAAAGATTGCTGGACTTAAAGCAATGCGAAGAACCACCACAGGATATGATGACTTCCGATATTCTTCTGATAAAGTTGTCAAAAGGAACCATTTGCTATTTCTAATACATAAAAAATGTTATAAATAATGAGAACTTTACCGGGTTTGAAATTTTAAATGCATTTACCCCTACAAAGCGTAAACTTGACTACAGTCAAGTTTTCTATCCCAACTATAACAAACACAAATGGAAAGCCTGAGGATTTCAGTCAAAAACTTTTCAAAAAAGAATTGCCTTCAAATCTATAGCTAATTGAAAATCCCAAATAAAATTATAAAAACTGTTGGACTTCGCTTTTTTCCACCACTGAAATACAAACTGTTGACACAGTATTGCTGACTATTTAAATATGAAAAATTTAGATCAATTCTACTATCAAGATAGTACAATTTTTCTAAACTTTATCTACATTTTTCTAACAATTATCCCTCATGTTCTCTAAGTTCATTTTAATGCTAATAAAATACAGTGTAAAATAGAAGGAAATAAACAAATTCTTTGGAAATGTTAATAAATCTTTAAAAACTCTATTCATTCATAGGATATACAGACATATTTTCATCCTTTCCAGTCTATCCTATAAAAAGAGAATAAGATTTCAGTCCCAACTAACAAGCAATTACTTAATAAGAAATAATAAGAAAAATACACCTTCCCTTAGTATTATTGCTTTTGCAGAGAACCATATAACCACTCTTAGGAATACTTAATTTCTGCCATTCTTAGATATTTTTATTGGTATAATCTCTATGTTTCTAATCATATCATAGTGTATACTAGAAGTCTGCAGATATTTATCAATATGTTGGATTTTATCTGTTTTCAGCAAGGATCTGAAAGGAGCAATGGAAATCTTAATAGAACAGAAACGACAAATGCTTTCCAGCGTTGAAAAGCTGGATGAACACATGGATTTTGCATCCCAGTTGATTTTTGCACAGGTATTGGCAATGTACTCAAAATATGGCTAACTTTGATTTTTCTGACATTCTCCTGTCACTAACAACACAGGCTTTGCAACTTAAACTTCATGTATCTATCTGAAAGTCATGTCATCATAAAGGGATACAAATTACTGGGTTCTGGGGAGTCCCTAACAGTGATTCAAACATTGAAGAGTTGCATTTTTGGGAACAGGTGCTTGTCTGATTTTTTTCATGGCCTAAACAACATCCTTAAAAATCTTGCATCTATCCCTGAGTGTCCTCCAGTCTTCCCCTAATCCCTGTATTTTATCTTGATGTATTGCCTTTTGTTTGCAAAGGCTTCAAATGCTATGTAAATCCTATCTTGCATATTCTCTGACAACTCACAGACTCTGTGAGGAAAGGCAATAAATCAGTAAGAATCTGTGCTAAGAACAAACTCCTGCTTTTCTGTAAGATACCCACCCATCAAAATACGAGTTCTCTGTTTTTCTCCAAAAGACAAAAAATGAATACTATTTAGCATATGAGATAGAAAGACTGTCAAGATTTTTACTTTTGTTTAAAGCAGATATTCTAGGTCCTTCCCATTCTACTGCTGTAGGACCCTTGTCGGCATCGGAGTTCAGCAATCAACATTTTCCCAAAAATTTCCAATTTTTTCAGAACAGAGGGGATCTGACTGCCGAAAACGTGAACCAGTGTGTGCTGGARATGATGATTGCTGCTCCTGATACTCTGTCTGTGACTCTCTTCTTTATGCTAATACTGATTGCAGAGCACCCCACAGTGGAAGAGGAGATGATGAGAGAAATTGAAACTGTTATGGGTAAGCAGGAGCTGCAAAGTCAGTGATGTGGGAATATAATTTTGCTTCAGCAGTGATCTTATTTTGATTATTCAAAAGCTGAAAATTCTAAGTATTTTCTTCTAACAGAAGCATTTGCTGTAAAATATATGAACTACCGTTATACAGAAAAGATTTTATTCAAGATCAAATCAAAGAAGATGAGCGATCTGTTCAAATTCAAATAAGAATCATCAGAATTCACAATCTATTAGAAAGAATGCGCTATATTCACTCCTCAGCAACAGCAGTGCAAATCAGCACTCACCTCATAAATTCCATTGAAATTATTTTCCATTTACCTTGAAATAGCAAAAGGGGACACTCATTTCAAATACTTCTCATCACCAATATTTCTCTGTGTATTTATAGAACCTGTCTAAGTTTCACTATGACTGCAGAAGGGAAAGATTAGAGAAAATGAAAGTTATATTCAGCTGTCATCCATTTTGATATCAAACTAGTCTCCTCTTTAAGTACTAATTACTAACTATTCAAAACACAATCAAGATATTCCAAATTTGTATTCTTCCCTTTCTCTAGACTTCATTCAAAGCCTGACACTAAACTAGTTAGAAACTAGTTTCAGCCTCTCTTATTCAACATTTACTTCTGGTCAGTTAAACACTGGAAAGTGTATAACAAATCCTTTACTCTTTTTCTAAGGTACTTTTAATAAACCTTATTTTATTGTTTTCATGAGAGTTGAGTACTCACTCACTCATCTGCCCTATTCCTTTCTGATAGCCTTGATTTCTAAGGCAGTAGAACGTTGTTGCCTTTTCCTTAAGCAAATGGCCAACTTGGGTAGCAAAGCTACCTTTTATCTTGAAAACCTACTACTGCAGTGTTCAGCCTCTAGTTCTTGAACTGCTTGTGGCTTGAAAGTTAATGTAAGGCTCCCACTGGCAGTACGTCGTGGTGTCGATGCTGTTGCTGATGGAATCAAGCTGGGAGGAAGTTACTCATGGTAACTGAAATAGTCGGGCCACAGTAGGACCTAGCTGTACATCCAGCCAAATTCAATCACRCAGTGAAAACTTAAGGTCCCTGCAAAGTTATCTCCCACCTGCAGACTATTCCCAGATTCTGTTTGCTGTCAGCTCTCAGAAGATTTCTTTGTTATGTCTTGTTGCCCTCAGTCATACAAAAGTCAGGGAAGGACTTTCAGAGTTTTGTCATTGACAGGAAAGCAGAACAAAGGACTCGTATTAAGAAGAAGATAAGGTGAGAAGATCATAAATTAATAAACGAGGGTTTATGCTGATGAACAATATACCAGATTTCCCGAATATGTAAGGCTACATAAAACTGCTTAGAAGCTGTTGGATCCTTCCTACCATTTCAGGAACTGAGAATCTTCCAAAAATGTTTTGGTATTTGTACGATGAAGCTATTAAATTCATAACCAACTTCTTCACCATCTGTTTTATTCCTCAAGGTGACAGAGACATACAGAGTGATGACATGCCCAACTTAAAAATCGTGGAGAATTTTATTTATGAGAGCATGAGATACCAGCCAGTCGTGGACTTGATCATGCGAAAAGCTTTACAAGATGATGTAATTGATGGCTATCCTGTGAAAAAGGGGACAAACATTATTCTCAATATCGGACGTATGCATAAGCTTGAATTCTTCCCAAAACCAAATGAGTTTTCTCTTGAAAATTTTGAGAAAAATGTAAGTTTTCTATCTTATTTCTTACAGGAAATTGGGTATTATTTATTGATGATGTATCTTCCTCTTATTTTGATCAAGAACTTTGTGACCATAAGATTGTTTTCCCTTTGTCTAAGCGCCTAGTTAGCTATACATCCTGCTTATTACTATTATTATTAAAGCTGGGCAGATATTTTCCTATCAAAGTGCCTTTTAATTAAAAAATAATTATGATATTGAAAACAAAGTTTTCCCAGACATCTTAATGTCGATTAAAAATTTCTGATGAAATTTGTCAAAGACACACATAGTTCCCATTATATCCCTTGACACTGGACAAAATAAAGAGGCTTTAGGAAGCTAAAGCCATGCAAGCAGTACAACACAAAGCTGAGGCCGCAGGAGGATTCTCTGGAGAGATGAAGCAGTATAGTAACTCCTGAGAGACTAAGAATCTAGCACCCATTTTATTCTCTTTTTTTTTTTTTAATTTCTAAATAAAAATAAACATCTTTTATAGACCAAAATGGAAATCCTAAGTTTTAACCAACTCAATACTGCCAATGTGGAGTAATTCAGTCCCCGTTCAGTGCAGCATTTCAATTTAAGTTATATTCTAACTCCCAAAAGAACTAGAATTTTCTTTAGTCTACATTATGAGTCCTGTATCAAAAGTAACATGTGAACTTTTTTCCCTACTTGTAATCCCCTACTATTGTAAATCATCCTTCAGATTATTTACTTTCATTTAGAACTCTGCTCTTCTGATTACTGATTAAACAAAAGGTTTTGCAAAACTATGTTTGTTCAGCAACAATCATCTGGAGAGATTAAAACTGTATTGAAAGAAAACAGACTGATTCTATGACACATTTAACTCCTTGGTTTTGACTGTTAACCAGTGAAGATGGAAGCAGAAGGTACTATGACAGAGAGCACAAAATATGAAATATTAAGGTTTGCTTAGCACTCCTGTGAGGGAATTAGAAAGATCTCTGGAATAAACAGCCATACAAGAGTGGAGGGCATAATCAACTTAGTTCTATGAAGGGAATCTCAACTGCAGAACGTTAGCCTTACTATCATAGATACACACATTTTCCCGGTGTGGAAGCTTTCTCTTACATTTTCTAGTGGCTTGTCAAATATTAAGGTTGAAGCTAAAGGGTTAATGTTTTCTACAGCTGCCATAGTTCTCATTTTGTCTAAGTAAAAAAGTCAGGAAATAATGTTGTTACCCGGCAAAACTTCTTTCTTTTGAGATGTTAGCAGCTGCACACATAAGCATCCACAGACAGTAATTTTGTTTTAAAGAAATAAACAGATGACCCACTTTGATACACCAAAAATGGGCTTACCAGTAAAACCACCTGAAGAAATAATTAAGAAAATAAAGAAACAAAAGATATGAATGTTCAAGCCAGAAACACACCTCTAAGTTTTACATTCTTCCTATCAAAAATCTAGGAGTACCATGTATGCCACACACACAAATAAGCACTAGACAACCTGGTTAACATTTCTGAACTGCTGGTTGATTACCCATAGCAAACTGCACACAGTATTAAAAACAACAGCTCAAGAAAAAAATCATTGTAGAAAATTCAAGAAGAGAGAAAGAGATTAAGTTCATTGAAATAACTATTCCCTGAGAATAGTTCACATTTTGCCACCCATTATTTTAATTCTAAGTATTTCTGTCAAAATGGATTACTTGCTTATTTTATAAGTGCACTTTGCTACTAAAAATATTTCCCCTTGACCAAATATTTAACCACACATTTTCTATCTGACTTGATGCATTCTGGTTGCCACATAATTATTCTAGCAGGCACAATTTTCACACAGTTCTCTAAGTGAATAGCAATCCACACCATTATTTATGATAAGATGGCATTGTTAGAATCTAAACATTTTTCCATTTTCCCAGGCTGTGCATTTGCCATTGTGCTGTACTGCCAGCTGCTGTACTTGCTTTGTATAATAAACACTTGTATTTACCTATTATTTTTCAGAAAGTACAGCTCAGTTTATTTGAAAAAAATTTAAACAGAAAACACTTTTCTCAGTCTGAAAATGAGAAAAAAAGGACACTTTTTTCCTAGATAATTTAATATAAAGCAACCTTTTGTACTCTATTCTTGGGTTAAATAGGAAGTCAGAACACAGCTAATATCTTTCTTTTTAAAAAGAAAGCCACACAGGTGAAGAAAAATAATTTATTTATAGCCAGACTTGCTTTTTCTTACTCATAACAAGTACCTTTGTACCTCATTAGCAGTACTATTCATGCTGCTGGGACTGTTTTGGATAACTGATCTATTCAATGTCAATAAAAGTAGCAGAAGCTGGCTGTGCATTCTTCAACAGTTCCGAGAATCCTGCATTTCACATTTAGTTGATAGGACAGGAGACAATCATTTTACAAGTGTTATCTCGCTATTAGATATCAAATAAAAATTTCAACATTACATTTTATGACAACGTAATGTCAGGAACACTAGCTTTTTAATGACAATTGTAGTAGGTGTATGGCTTTATGATTATCTTTAGACAAGGCATCAGCCTGTATCTCAGACATTTATGAGCTTTATAATGAACATTTTCTGAAAAAGTTTTTAATGAACATTTTCTGAAAAAGTTTTTAATGAACTTTGATGTATATTAAAGAGCAGAAGCTTCACTCCATTTCACAGCTTGTGGTAAAATCCCTGTAGTTCACAGGATGAACAGGCTGAAATACATGGGCAGCATTCAACTGCTTAGCTTTACATTACCTGCTGTCTTAGCATTCAAAATAGCATACCTTCTGTAGGTGTCTCTGTACTTTGGCCTGACTTGGGTGAAAGGGCTGTTCAGTGTAAAGGAAAGAAGTAATTGCTCCCAAGAGATTCTTTCCACAAGTTTTTCAGAATATATTTACTGTCAATTTCCATCATAATTTTAGCTACTTTTATGAAGAAAAATTTGTCTTAAAGTTTATTCCTCACGTTATTCTGTGCAGGTTCCTTCACGCTACTTCCAACCATTTGGATTCGGCCCTCGGGGCTGCGTAGGAAAGTTTATTGCCATGGTAATGATGAAAGCAATTCTGGTGACTCTTCTGAGACGGTGCAGAGTACAGACAATGAAAGGAAGAGGCCTTAACAACATCCAGAAAAACAATGACTTATCCATGCACCCAAAAGAAAGGCAGCCTCTGCTGGAGATGGTTTTCACACCAAGAAGAAACACAAACAAGAATCAGGCTGACTAAAACGGATCAGCATCAGCATTAAAGTTTCAGGGCTTTCTCAGCCACAGCCACTAAGAAATACCCATCATTCCTGGAGTAAAACATTTTGTTGCCCCTAAATCACTACAGCTTCAGATGACAACTTGTTCTGCCTCCACAGCAGAACCAGGTTCTGGCCACAACTTCAACGTAATCAAGTAAGACTAAAATTACAAAATAGTCCCGTTGCTAGGTGATGCCACACTATATGCGGGATTCCTAGCTACTTTTTAAAACCATCAAGTTCAGACGAAGTTATGCTTGCTTTTCAAACAGTTTTTCAAACAGGTCTGGGGGTCAACAAAAGAACATGCCTGACGTGTGTTTAATTCCAGGACTATGAGTGTCCTCGTTCCCCCCACCTCCCCAAAGTTGGACCTAGCAGTATTTAACTACTGCAAAAGCTCTAATTATCTGTTTTTGAAAACATTTGAATGAATAATATTAAAGTTGATTTTAAGACTATGAAACAATTTAAAATATTTAGGACATATATAAGTTATAAAAAATGTTTGTACAAGAAGTCATTCAAACATTTTTCTTTACCATGTTTTGCTGTCATATTAAATGGATACCAAAGACTTACAGCGTCAGATAGATTTTACTGATGGCAGTAATTTTCAGAGTACTAGGTAATATGACAGTTGAGATAATTCTTCTATGTTTTTAAAACCCAGCGTCCTGCTACAGAGGATCTGTAAACATTTGAGTAATGACCAGCTGAGAATAAGGTAATGAATATGAAACATTACCACTAGTATCAGACAGGGTGGTGAGGGCAACACTCAGCTCCACCTCATCTGGTTAACTGTAGAAATTTCCCACCTCACCTCAGTTCGGTGAAGTAGTTCAAATTCTCTCTAAGCTGCCTAAGCAGTACCAAATTCTGTTTCAATCTGGTTTTAATTGCTCAATTCTACTTCAGAGAGTAAGATTTGGAGTTGTTGCCCATGTTCCCACACCACAGCAGGGGAGAAAGTCCCTCCCTAATTATGCACATAGCTACTATTGCTTCTCCTGAAAGAGCACTGGGCTGTATCCTGCTCTTAAGCATCTTGCTTCATGCCAACTGATATAAAGAAAGTTAGTAGCATGAGAAATACTCGCTCAAGAGGTAGAATTTTTTTTTTTTTTTTTTTTTTTTTTTTTTTGGTAAGGTAAAATGGGCTTCACTCATCTACTCAAGGAAAGATGCAAGTTTCATTGGGTAAATGCTCAGTTTTGTAGTGGCAAAGGAGAAAAGTTCTGAAGTAACAAGCAGATTTCTAGAAAACATTTTTTAAAGGGTTTTTGCATACACAGATTTTTATTTTAATTATAAATTAGGCTTAGTTTTAGACTTAGTCCTTAACAGGAAAGCTACATAACTACCCAACATTTCTTGTTGAAAATGGACCTGTCTTGAAATCTGTAGAATCTTGACATTCGTTGATATCTCTACTAGCCTAATGACAAGTTGTTAGTTTGGTCAAGAAGACCTTCCTGACTTAATGACAACATTCCTTGACAGAGACTTTCCCTTTTCAGTAAGCTTTAGTTTTCATACTGTGTAACCCAAAGAAAGGGGTTTTCTGGATGAAGTGCCTTGATAAAGCCAAATAACCAATGTACAATAGGCTTTATATTAACCTTTTCCTTCCAAGTCACTTAAACTATTAAAAGAAAAAAAGAAAAATTGTTTGTCCTTACTTAGAAAATTTAATTAAAATTAATTAGATTAATTAATCTGTTCCCTCAGACCACTGCTCTCAGGTGCAGGTCCAGCAGAGGAAGATCTATCCAGTAGCATACAAAAACTGCATAAACCCAACAAATAAATATGAGTTCCAGCCAAAGGTAATGGATTAGGTGAGGCTGGGACTGGTGACAAAGAAGAGGAGCTGCACATATAGGTCATTTCTCAAAACAGCATGTAAACTTTCTAGAGTAATTTTTTTAAAAAAAAAAAAAGTCAAACTTGAAAGCAGAATAATTTATTGTAGCTAGGTTACTTTTAAAGCTTTCTCCGTAACATTTGCATGGTACCCAAAAATGACAATAGTGAAGCGCAATCCCATACCACCTGTAAATACAGACAAAACTGGGCATTTGAAGACATATAGAAATAGGATTTAATGGTTAGACTCAATGATCTTAAAGGTCTTTTCCAACCTACATGATTCTATGATTCTAGGACTTCTACTTTTTAAGTCATGAAGTGACATAGCAGTATGAACCTTTGGAATATCTAATGTAACCTCTATTTCTACATTCTCTGTAGCCTTTAAACTAGGATATTGTTAGAGCTGTTGGGAGAAGGAAAAAAAAAAAAAACAAAAAAACCAACAAAAAAAACCCACCAAGCAAAAAACCCAAAAAAACCTGATTAAATCTCATTCTTACTCATTCTGTATCGTAAAACACCAGAAAGGGTACTTCAGTGGACACGCATTTCTCATTTGTATGAGAACTTTAAAAAGAAATCCACTGAAGGGTCTTTTTTCTTGGGAATAAACTACTATTTTATACACAGTATGCATCTTCGCTTATTTCACACACAAAAACATTTTTATCGTGATAATTTACTCTCTGATTTTCCATCTCATAATTATAGGTCTCTCCCTGAGTAAAATTTGTCAAAAGGTTGGAATTAATAAATTACTTTTATCATYCAAATTTTGAAATAATTATATGAAATCATGTAGATATATGGAAAATGCATGCTGCTCTGATTTCTTTAATGTATTACGTATTGTTGAATTTGTAGGCTGGAATTTCAGAAACATGACTACCATGATTATTCTATGGAAGAAATAAAGCAGTTTCATTTTTTATTTTTTGTAAGCAAGCCTGCAGAACTATTTCCCATTGTATTTTAAGTATATTCTTTCTGATATGCTTTGCACACAGTGTTTCTGGTCCTCAAATTTCTACAGTACTTAGTTTTGTCCACATTTGGACAATAGACCTGTTAATTTATCTGCGCTGTTAGCTAATCTGAGCCATTAGCTAATCTGAGCCCCGCTCTCCATATCTTTATTATGGCTGTTACGCAGTGGTCTGTTTGCATGAATATTTGCACGGTAAGGTCCGTTTCCCCTCCTCATATACTTACCTATGTTTGAGAACTACAGTTGGTGAAGCAGTGTTTCAAAGCTTGCCATGTGGATATAAACAGTTTAAATCTTTTCAATGTATATATGCCATTGTACAAAACAGAGCTCTGATTTTAAATGGTGTTTTATTACCAGATACTGTAAAAGTTTAAGTGACTTTTAAAACCACATCAAGTCTACTATCATCAAGTGACTATTCCATTAATGTTCAATGCATCGACATAGACCAAATTTGAAGACTGTGTTTTATACATCACTGTGATTATGGGCTGCTCACAGTACATAAACGTGGATGATGTTAGAAAAGAAAATAATCATCAAATAAAAGTTGTATGCACAAAACCAAGTTTTAAATGACGTTTCATTGTGTTTTCTCAATCTAAGAATCACAAAAAAGTATTTAAATGTTTGAGAGTGTATGCATGCATGAGCTGGTTATTAAAGTATTAGATACAAGGGTGAAATCTGGGATGTTCTAAACTCAAATTTCCCACTGATTTCAGAGGATATAGTATTGCAAAGATTTTTTAAACAATATTAAGAAAGCAGAAATAGATTAAGTAATTTAAGTTCATACAAGACTGCTTGCCTAGGAATGCACTTTATCAAAGCTTTAAAAGAAGGGAGAAAAGGTAGGTTTTGGTGATTCTTAAGATAATAGGGATTTGTGGATGTAACAAAAAAGCCTGGCTTGATGATACAAAGGAAGTGCTCAGCTATCTGTGAGAAAAGTATCTAAAGGAATAAAAAAATGAAACAAAGCAAAGAAATAAACTGACTACATAGTTCAAAGTAAATTTCATCTCTTTTTCTACTCATATCATGATGGCATGACAAATTCAGTTTGTATCTGTATAACTAATTTATTTCACTTTCAAATGAAAGCTCTCAGAGTGACAATTCTTGTATTTGGCTAAGTGACAGAAAACTGGAAGGTAGTAAATGGCACACAAAAAAAAAAAAAAAAAAAAAAAATTACAAAAACTCTTTTAACATAGCTGCAAATGGATAGATTTTTCAGACAGTAACCTGGTCATGAGACACTCCCAGTGAAAACATTTATCCTAGAATTTTACAAGCTCTATTAGTAATTTTTAAATATTAATAAACAATTGTCATTTTATTAGATTGTTCACTTTCTGCATTCTCCAATACAATCCAGTGTTATAGCCTCAGTTAATATCCCATTAAATTCAACCCTCAACTTTAAAAGAAAATCCCAATTGAAAGTTTACAGCAGAAAGGAATGTATTACTGCTGGATAGAGGAAAACTGTTAATATGTTGGGCCAAATCTGCTCTGATCTATGGTGAAATAAATCCTTCTCTAATCTAAGATTGGAATTTGCTGCTGACATACTCATTTTAAAATGGCAGTTACCCAGGACTTGAGAGTTTAAGACTGTTAGGGCTCAAAACGACATTGCCTATCTACTATTATTGTAAGCCTTAAACTTTATGATATCTATTTATAAAAGTGCTGGTTTTGCATACTGTTATAAATCCAATGTTTTCAAACACAGACCTTTAATTTTATAATATAGACTCATTTCCATAGATCTACACTACTGTAGCAATAATTCCGTTCAAATGCATCAATGCATTAAAAAAAGAAAAAAATCCAGAATTCTCTTTTTAGAATTATATATTGTGAACTGCAGTCACTCAAAAAAACCTACTGCTTTCATAAAGTGAGATGATGTTATGCTGTTCATATTTTTGCTATCATCTCTTTAGTTGAAGATAACTTTATGTAGGTAAAAATATAATTGAAAAGATCTATGAGTTAACATTGCACTCTGAGCAGGGTCCAGCAGATGGCACACACAGAAAATTTATTCATGCCACAAGAACAGATTACGTATTATCAAAGTCCCTGTTGATATACAAAAGCTAGAAGCCAATAGACCCCTATGGTCTTACTCAGTTATTAAACACTGCTTTAGGAAGAGGTGGAGTCATTCTAGAGTCATTGAAAGTGTAGAGGTGGAGAGAAAACTAACCACTAATAGCGTGGACAGAATTTATTGGCGTTATTCCAATTAGTACTGGCATTAGAACATTAATTTCAAATACCACCTTTTACTAAAAGTGTTCTCCCGGTCTACTTGAGTGGAATCTGTATGTACCACTTGGCATCAAGATTGATAGAACCCTGCTTCATCAGTTTCAAAATTATTTCTGAGAAATTGTAAGGCTCTGCTGGTATTTTAAGTATAATTCAGCTTAACTTAATTAATTTGATGCATTGATACTAACTCACTTTCTCTTAATATGGTATTTTTATATGATCTTTTACACTGTTGCTTGGTTAATTTCATTTAGTGCCTCTATGGCATTCTTCCATAGTCCACAATAGAACAGGAATCTCTAATGAAACGTTAGAGTCTTTGAAGGAAAGTTGATTTTTTTTGTGTATTGATCCTTCAGTAATGCAGGTCCCAATACTTCATGCAGCCTCACCACACTTCTACACCACTACTTCTACTTAACATAAGTTACGGACTTATCAGTCCAAGAATTGAGCAGGTCTTCATAATAACTCTTTATTCTTTAAATAATTGCTGGTCAAAATCAAGACCAGTCAACTCAGCTGCAAAAAAGGATACGTTTGGCACAATGTGCACTATTCCATTAAACTGCCTGATCAGAGCTGAAAATACCTCCCATCGGATTTCAATCATTTAATTCCTCTTTAGTTTTAGAAGAGCTGACTAGCATCTCACTCAATGCTTTATAAACTTATCCTTACCTTGTAATGATATGTAGATGAAGTTGAATTTCACCCTCTGTTTAGCAGCCATTGAAAGATTCTTGGCAAGTAATTATAGATCAAAATAGCTATATTCAGAAACTGCACCTTATAACACCTATATGCATATTTGTATTTATATTCATCGTTTTCATTCCAGCAAATGTTAGAAGATATTTTTCAGTGTTAAACAACAGTTCAAGAGAGACATGAGAAGAGTATAAATCAGTATTATTATAATATCAAGTATGGTGCTAACTGCATTAAGAAAATTGCCACTTACTTCCATTTCAGAAAGCACATAATTAAATTTTGCAAAAGGATTAGATCCAGCTACTGAATGAATACTAAAGCAGCTGCAAATGGATCTTTTTCTATTTGATGTGAAGCCAAATGTTTTCAAATGAAATTTCACCAGCTCAGATGTACAAATACAAATGAAACTGTATTCATTGGTCTTGTCTTCCTTCTTACATGAAGAATAATGCAAAGAAGATAAATTCATACTTCAGAGATGTTATCAATCCATTATATTACTTCAGCTAAGGATCTCAAAGCATGTTATGAGTATCAATTAAGCCTTCGAAACAGAGCTGACTTGCTAACCCCATGCCCCAGAGAAAGGTTACAGTAAAAACAATTTACTGTGTAGCTCAGGAACTAATTGCCTGAGGGCCCCTTCACTCAGACAACAATCTTTGGTCAAAACCCCAAGACACTGGAACCATAATCCAGTTAAAAAGCCTTTGCTTAGAATGCCAGGATATATGGCCAGAGTCTGCATATATGAGGATGTATGCACGGTGTGAGTAAATAAGATTATGTATACAGTAAATATTTCTCTAACACTATGTAAATCATATGATCTAACAGTTTAACCAAAGGTTAGCAGAGCAGGAAATATATAGTAAGTGACAATACTTTGGTTACAACGTACAGTAAAACTCGGGGTTAGCAGAAAGTTGCAGACTAAAGAAAAATGAGAAGGTAAGCCAACTGTTACCGCAAATGTGTACATGTGGCTACAGGTGAAGAAGATGACAACACCATCAGGAACAACACCTCCTTGTCAGAATTGGGGACACTAATGTCTTCTTGCGACACTCCACCTAGGGAACAATAGCCATCAACCTTGGGACTCCACACATAATCAAGATGCAAGGAGAACACTTCAAGAGGGATATATACAGCTTGCTAAAAGGTACCAGCTGTGGTTTATTATTGCTTGCTAGTTGTTATTAACTAGGTTGCCAGTAAATTATTGACTCTATACCGTGTGTTTTCCTTTGTTGCTGGCAAGTATCCTGCTTAAAATAACAAGTGCAAGAACCTCAAGGTTTTGTTGGTTAGTTGTTTTTTTTAACAGCTACTTAAAATTATATCGAGGAATGACAACTCCCCATTTTCAGTTCCAGCTACACACTAGAGCTCTTTGCCATAATAGGAGAATGTCACCTAGCAAATACAAAAGCCTGTTGAAATTCTCTCAAAATTTGAGTCATTTATCATCAATCATTTCTGAAAAGTGCCATGGGAACTGTATCACGACCCAACAAAGGATAAATTGTTTTGGAGAACTACATCTTACAGGGTTAAAAGGTTCTCATACAGCACGCTAGTACAAAACATTGGCATGACATAGTGAGGCTTGTGATTCACAGGACAAGGAAGTTTATGCAGACTACACAAAGAAGATATATGCCCTAGTGAGTATTCTCTCCTGGGCGCTCTCTGTGCTCATCCTCAAAAGCCCTGTGGAAGAGCTAGAGTTTCAGAAGGCCAAGGCTCTGCAATTTAGCTACTACCACTAACTAATCTGAGTTCGGGTAATTGTAAAAAAATAAGATAAACAAACAAACATACCAACCCACAACCCACCATACTTTGTGAAAGAGAGGGTGATGATGCAGTATGCAGTACTGATGGGCAGGAATAGTCTCCAAACATTATAACCTATTGAAAGCCTAAGTTCGCCACGTTCTTTAAAGTTGTCAAGCTACAGATCATCAATTTGTGAGCAGCTTAAAGCATAATACTGGACCTACTTAAATTTCAAACCATTTATTGAATTTTGTGTTTGAAGTCTGCTAACATGAATCAGTTTCCACATTATTTTTTTTTATTAAACAATTAAATTCCCAATTCTCCTCTGAGAATTCAAGGTGTTCTCTGTAGAATAGAGCATAGGGACAGAGCACGAATAGAGCAATAGGAGATTAAACCAATCCAAAATGCTGCTTCAGTATTTGGCTTCTGAAGAGGCTGATTAATTAGCATGGTGTTTCTGTGACACCATAGTCTTTCAAACAAAATACCACTGACTGGACTTGGATCAGCGTAAAAACCCTTAATGAATATTACTGCAGTGGAGCTTTTGCGAGTCCAATGACTATTTATGTATTAGTCCACAGTTTGAAAAGTTAAAAAAATAAACTGAAGTGTGACACTTATTCACCAAGCCTTTTTAGAACTTACAATGTGCAGTTTACAGGGGTTCATTTCAGTATTCTGAGCAAGTCTAATGAAGTGTCATGTAAAGTCAGTGGGATTTAGAAGTTTARGTGTTACAATTGCTCCCGAGAGCAAGGAAAAATTAATTCTAAATATATTTTAAAATTAATAGCAAAGACATCATGTTGTTCTAATTGATTAGCACTAAACAGCAGTACCTATGTACAGCATAAATCCTAGAGTAACAGCCTTCCTTCAGCCTGTCATACAAGATATTTTATGCTTTACCTCATCTGCAAAGCATTGCATTATTACTTTTCATAGTATTTTAATTCTGAAATGTTAAGGCTGTACTTTGTGCCACAATCTGGTTTTGTGCACCAAGTCCAAACATTTTCTACTTTTTTTGCAGTGATGATTCTATTGCAATACATATTTTACTATTTTTTAACTACTTCATATTTGCAGTTTCATTGTGCTATTTCATTACACTAATAAATTATTTTTCTATAGCATTCTGAAACCTTTCATTTACTTATTCATCCATTTTGCAATAACACGACAAAATACAGCTACAACAGCTTAACTGATTTATCAAGGGAAAAACTTTCCAGAGCAGAGACTTAGGCCACGTACTAGATGGCATTTAGTCCTTGATCTCTTTTTTCCACTTAGGAATGTCTGACATAACGTAAGTGCTGTACTGGAGCCTTCCAAAGCAGTATGTTTTTATGCATAAATCTACACAAAACTAAAGGTTTTAATGCATGCTTTGAGATAAATATGAGATCATGTGAAACATGCAAAGCCTGTTGGCATAATGGAGAAAACAATACTTGGATTCTGGAGGAGATTTATCTATCACACTATCCCTCTGTCCTGGAGAGAGCTAGTTGAAGCTCTCCAAAATACAGCCAAGGGACAGACTAACATTACTACAGCACAGGCAAACAAGAGGTCTAAAGCTCAAGCTCATTCCTTAGCCCTCTCATTTAGCAGCAGACAATTCCTAAAATCAGGGAGTTACTGATGCACAAGTAAAAATCCCCAAACATTCAGAGTCATTATAATGCATTGTGAATGGAAGAAACCATAGAATTCATCAGGAAGAACACGTGATAAGAAATAAATACATATTTTGAAGATTTTAAAAGGTGTTTCATTGCCCTTAGGAATGAAGTCCATTTCCAATGGAATTCATGATAGTTTACCAAGCTTTTTCCCCCCCCTCTACTGAATTACTTTGAAATGGCATGCTGAGAGAAGAAATTAAACCCAATAAACCTTTCTGTTTAAGCCTAGTTGTTTTTTTTTTTAGTTTTGCTTGAAAGTAGAAAGTAGATTTAAGACTAGCATGTAAAATGGGTTCAGATTCTGAACTTCCTTTGAGAAAAAGGCACTCATATCTGATATTGGCTTCAAATCCATTTCCAGTGGATAAAACAAACAAAAAAGAATATTTAAACCTTTTCAACTCTCAGAGATTTAACTTCAGGTTAACGTTCAGTGACACATTTTTACAGGTTCCTGTAGTAGCCAGACATCTATATTAACCTCTGTTTAAAAGTGAAAACATGTATCTAGAAAAACTAAGAATTTAGTTAACACCTCTTAACAGCCATTTCTGAAATCACCATATGACCACAGATATGTTCTAACCCTTCAGTATAATTTTGAGCTTTGGTGTTACAGAAAATGCAGAAATGGAAATGTATTAGCTATGCAAGACTATGAAGCATACAGTCTCCTAATTACTTTAAAATAAGCACTTAGAAGTTTAATGAAGAGAAATAATTGCCCTCCCCTTACTAATGATGATTCTGCTATGTTATTAAAAGAAATTTGATGCATCACATCTTTTGTATGTAGCCTAATAGGATATTGAAATGGAGAAACATGGATTGGTTTACATACTATATGCATAGGTAAGTGTGGAAATCAAAGAATGACACATACATTGCTAATCCCATTTACTCCAGGAAAAAGGATTATAGTGTCATGCATTCTTTTTATTTGTGTGCTCTCTCCCCAAAAGCTTTTGCACTAAAAAAAATTAAAGAGGAAGGGAAGAAAATTTTAAAAATATTTTCAATCCTACAAGTTTTCTAAAACATGCAGCTAGATAGAAGAGACGAATGCTGTAACTAAAAAAAAAAAAAAAAAAAAATCTTAATTTATTAGACATCAGACTATGTCTAATGGACATGTGATGGAGCCTTCTTACATAGATCCAACTTTGGTGCTCACAGTTCATTAAACAAGAGAAAGCTCAAGAAATAAATCAGACTTTCCTAGTCCTGGTGCCACAGATCTATTTGGTTTCACCTAACAGAACTTTTGTGTCTTCCTTCCAGCTCTAAGGGAGTCACGTACCAGGGACAGAAACCGGCTTTGTAAACCCCAAACAGCAGTAAAGACTAAAATGGGATAGCTAGATCTAAACCACTGAACTTCTTGAGCAAAAGGAATTGCTTCTATTGAGAACAAACTGGATGGACACGTGAACCCAGTAGAAGATGACAGAGCGCCACGTGTATGAAATATAGCCATCAAGAGTCATGCTTAGACAATGCACTTCCCAAACAATCTTCAGTTTAATAATCCCTCAGTAATAAAAATATCAGATAATAAACCTAGACTGTAAAGTAGGGCCAATTGTGCATTCAAAATTAACTGCACAAAAGAAGCTACATCAAGACTTTTTAAAATTAATTAGGGAATAAGTTCTGTCAGAACTACTTTAAATCCCCAGCCTCCAGTATCTCTTTAGAATTAAATACCTTTTAAAGACAAACAACAAGAACAAAGCAATCATTGCAAATTGGCTTAAATTAYTTTTCAGAGCAGATTTCATATATTAATAGCAATATGTTTTTGCCAAGTAGTCATATCATCTTTGGGCCTAGAACAATAACTCACAAAAATAATTATTTTTGTGTAGACTAATGCTTGTGCACAGCTGATAAGCAACAGAGTTGTCCATGACAGCTATACTGTTCAGTTATTATTAAAGAATATCAAAGGACTGATTATTATGGGGTGGTGATTATATTAAGCGTGTGTATGTATATAAAAGTTTGTACGCTTTTTATTTACCCATTACGGTCAATGGCAAAACCCCATCAGACTTCACTTGGTCAGGACACTCACAACAAAAATACTTTTTGGAAAACAAAACTTTCCCACTCAATTTTGCACAAAAACACTGGAAAAAAACCCCACAAGATCTCAAAAAAATGTTTTTAAAGATGCAATACGATTTTTGCCTCACAACAGGCAGTCAAACCAGATTATCTAATACACCTTTGCTGTAATTTATTTTAAAAAGTAAGTAAAAAGCAATACAAAAGCCTAACCAGACTTTACCGTGCTCCCATTTTAACCAAAAGAGGTTTTGCCAGTACCTTTATTAAGGATATGATGTGCTTACTCTTTTGCAACAGGAAAGCTTTATGTTGTCACTCAACTTTGCGGCAATATTTTCTCACAATATCTGTGATATCAGGGAAGTACATCTTCCTATAGACCTCTCCTTCACACCAGCCTTTTTGACATTTTCATAGCTAGAATTGAAGCTGAATGCAACTCTCAACTTATTTGCTCCAATTCTGCAGTTTTAAGCCTTTGGAAGAAGATACTGGAGAAACTATAATTGTACCTGCACCAAAGGAGGCTTTATTTACTCATGCAAAAACCAAATCTATCTTTAATTCCAATACTTAGCCATAATTGAGCATGTCTTTTATTCATCATCAGCTTTCAAACTTTGGAGTCTTCACTTAATGTCTAGAGTTGTGTAAATAAGTAAGCTTGCCAGCAGCGTTTAAATAAATACATAAAGACAAAAACCACCCTCAAAAAGCCAGATTTTTACTCTTCCTTAAAAATGTAATTGAAGTACAAGCCAGATGGATACAGAGAACTCAAAACAGGTAACATTGTTTCATATGAAGTTTTAAATGTTTTGATGCCTAATATTTGTGAGAGGGAAGAGAGAGAAAACAGAGAGCAAGACTGATTTTGCACTGCTCCAATGCGGTAATATTGCATGCTGTGCCTCATTCAGTTCCAGTTGCTGCTCTGTCAGAGGAAACAAAATCTCTAGTTTTTGAATAGGATAAAGAGAATGACAGCATGAAATTAAGAACTTTCATTGGAGTTTTTTTGTTGTGGTTTTTTTTTTTGTTGTTGGTTGGTTGGTTTTTTGTTTGTTTTTGTTTTTAATCTGTACAGCAAAAGTTCAACTAGCTTATGGATAAGGCAAGATTTATTGTTGTAAAAGCAGTTTTGCAAACTCAAACCCATAGATCTAACCACCAGTAGAACATACCTCGAATCGTGTGTTGAGATGGATTTTGAAGAAAAAAAATTCACACTCATTTTAAAAGAAAAAAAGTAACATTAGACCACAATATTTACCACAGGCACAGTCCACAGAAAAACATACATAGGATCCCTTTTTAGCCTGTAAGGATGGAATGTCAGCTGAATCTGCATTTCTTTATTGGTACATAATGTCTAGTATTGCCTGCTATGTTAAGTTCAATGATTTCATCCTAAATCTCAGTTATTAGCAGTTATGACAAAAAAAATCCACATGATTATCAAACTCTGCTCATAAAGGTCTCAGAGTGAAAGACAAAGGTTTATTTAAGATCAAGAACTGGAAAAAATACAGGAAATCACACAAAGTTCCCAAATCCAGTCAGGATTTTTCCTTTTAGTCAGGAATATATAATTTTTTTTTCCTCCTTTTGAAAGGAAACCAAGCCTTTCCTTACTTGGAAAG
This sequence comes from Phoebastria nigripes, assembly GCA_035582835.1. NCBI lineage: Eukaryota > Metazoa > Chordata > Aves > Procellariiformes > Diomedeidae > Phoebastria > Phoebastria nigripes. Next base: position 296,651 of record JAYKAV010000766.1, read on the forward strand.
ATTCCTTTTCTTTGCGTGCCATCATATGTTTGAATACATGTAGTAAATCAAACTGCTTATTTGCAGTCATATCCTTCTGCTCATACACCGGAATTGTATCTGTCAATATTAACTATTTTACAAGAAAGACATCTTGCTGTTCTGTCTTTTCTGCTAGATTAATCTTCTCTTCACCTTTGCAACTGTTATTAACTGAGAATAAACAGGGAGCTAATTTTACATGAGACATTCAGTTCCAAGGAAAGTCTAAACCATCTGGAATGGATGTGAGAGGATTCTTGACACTCAGTTTTATTAAACTCCCATATGGTCCTGAATTATTCTCTCTTTTTTTTTCTTTCAGAATAGGGAAGCGACAATATACCACAGCAAGATTTTCTGCACCAAAGCTCACTTCCCCCCAGCATTAATGTGTTGTACCGTGAAGTACATGACATATTTTGTTTATTTTACTTTAGCTGGTCAGCCTGGTAATGCCATTACAGGATAAATACATTTAACTTTTTTTTTGGCCAATATTTGGAATCACATTTTTTAATTACTGTCTTTCAGCCACTCTGCATCCTGATTTCAGGCTGATCAGTAGCAACAGTTGCTTCAAAACAACATTAGAAAATGATACTCTTATCATCTTTATAGAACCCAGACTTATATAGATAGTTCTACTACTATGGTCTAGCATAAATCCACAGAAGATTCTAAAGCCATTAAAGCTTTGGAGAAACTTTCCAAATTAGAGATCAGGTGTAGTAACATCAGCAGATAACAATGAAAGACAAGAAAACATTGATATGATGCACAGAACACACCAACCATGACAACCGAAAGCCATTCAGTAGTAGAGCAGCATGTCATGTTCCTGCTTTCCAAAATGTTTGCCATTGAGGAAAAAAAAAATTGCTCTTATATTCTACAAAAATGAAATGGAAAACATTTCCATGGAAAAAGTGACCACTTCATACAATTCTTATGGGAATTAATGTTTCATCTCCACGCCTACATGAGCACAATATGTTCACAGCAAAGAGACAGGAGCACTAGTTATCCTCTTTAGCTGAAGACAGAAAAAATGTTATGTGAAACATATCCCTGAATAAAAGCAAAAGCTTACTAGAAAATATCTTTACTAGAACAACCAGAGATCATAAATTTTCTCTCTAACGATCCTTGTTCTTAATAATAAATACCGTTCACAACAGGGGTTGCGTGAAGCCCACTAAAAGCACAAGAAGCTCTTCCTTTTGCGCACTTTAGCTCAAGCTCTGTATGTTTTATAAAAATAAGATGACTGATGAGTGAGTGACAGGGTGAAGGAACAATGGAAAAACATCATATCAGATTGCAGACATTTCCTGCACTGCCAAATGCTGCTTAAAAAGCCTGAACAAGGTCCCACTATGACTACCATGTTGCTTGCAGGAGCAGACATCATAGTGTAGTTCGTTCCAGGAATGGGTTGCTCTCCTGTTGCTCAGCTGTTAGTTTTGACAACCAGCAGTCTAATTTTCACCTCCTCTCTAGTTGTTGACTTGTCTAAGGTAGCCCTTACTAAGAATTATAACATGGTCAGGCATTGCTCTCTGGATCACTAGGACACACAGGCCCTCCTCACAAGCCATCCCAATGTCAAATCAATAAAGATTTAGTAATATGCTTTGGAAATAGTATGGTTTTATTATAATTTTTTTTAACAGCTTTACTGTGCTTGTCAATCATAAAAACCAGAACAGAAATACTATCTTAATCAAATGAGATTGGTTCCATCATAGTGGACAGCTAAAGAATCAATCAGTAGTAACTTACATTTTTTGCTATCAAAAAGTCTTACAAGGATGTCCTTGCCTTTCTTCATAAAAGCATGCGCCCCTCTGTCTTCCCTACCTACAGTCTCAGAAATCAGGATCTTTTCCTATTTAACACATACTGCTGACACACAGAAACCTGAGGGTCTATAGGTGATACAACGTATTATTTTGCTTTGTTCAAGTCAGCTAGCAGCCAGCAGACAATGGTTGGCTTTCAACAGTACTAGGAAATCATGTGGAGTGTTCTCTTTCCCCTCTTATCAAAGCTCTCCCTTTTGCTACTTAGACATTTCAGACACTGTGTTCTTAAAACTAGGTATTATATAGGACATATTGTACAGATCTCAAAGTCAGATGGCACTCAGAGCCATTATATCACCACAGCAAGTTGTGAAAGGTTCTTTTATCAAAATTACAAAGACATCCCTTATGAGTCCTATTGGAACAATGTCTCAAAAAAAAAAAAAAAAAAAATCCCTTCTCTCCTGACTGCCTGGTCCTAGTCCGTCTCTTGATGAGAAGTTTTCACAGACTCTACTCCTTCCCCTTGCTTTTCATCAAAGCTGCTGTTTGACGGTTCAAAAATCTTTTGTCTCACATCAAACCTCAGACACTTGTCCCATCACAGCAGCCAGTAATAAGTGATATTTCACATAATTCTCAGGTGTGGTTCACAAACTAGATGTAAAATTCTATACAATCCAGTAGACAAGACCAGTAAAATACATAAAACTGATTGATTAGGCTACAGAAAATCTTGCTGAAACAAGTGTATAGCCATCAATGGGTTCTCTCTCTATTTGCCACCTGCACCAATGTATTTCTGTCATAATATAGAAGTAGTTTGCCCTAAAGTCAAAAAGAGTTTCCATGATGGGGAACATAAACCTTCTGTCATCAAACACTATACACCGCATTTTTTTCATAAGTGACAAATACTAAAACATACTTTAGTAAATTCATCAAGTTTTACTGTTCATAAGGAATTGAACAGTCCAGTGCAGTTTCATTGAAATGGTATTGAATTTTTACTGGGAGTTTGATGCCTTTTTTTTTTTTTTAAATGTTTCTTTCAAGACTCCTATACTACATTACCAAATGATAGAGACGGTTTTTATTTTTTAAGCACATTCTAGTTATTCTAGGAAAACAGGACACTATAAGCATCCAAAACTCTTGCACCTGTGAAGGCTTACAGGCTAATTTATCTTTCTTTTATATTGTTCCCCTATAGAACAATATCAAGTGTACATATTATCACAGTTTAAAGGTTGTACTAACTACATCTCTTTTCTCCCCAGTACTCCATATACATACTACTCCATAATGCTTCAGCACATTTTTTTGTCCAGAAAAACAAGCTGACAACTGTATTATGCTTTAAGCCATTTTACGCTTATATTAAGGTTGTCTCTAATGGTTAGACAGTGGATCAATACATACTTAGTTGCCTGCAGTATTTCCAATGCTCCATAAATGGCAAAATATTGCAGCTGTATTCAGTGCAAATAACATTTGCATATGATACACTGAGCAGACTAATATTTCAGTAGGAGTTCTTCTAGAAGTAAAAAGAGGAGGATTTTCCTTGTCCAGGTCCTTGACTAATGCACATTCACACTCAAATCCTCTTCTTATAAATTAATCTATAAAATCAGTACCAAATAATAATGAATAGGACTTAAAACATTAGTATAAATTATACGGTAGGGGGTTGTTCTAGACTTGGGGTTCACTTCACTAAATTACTGGGTGAAAACCTTAAAACTTAACTGCCTATTCTTTACATTAATATCTACAAGGTATTTGGAAGGCAGGTGTGAGCATGCTTTGTCCATGGTTCTGAACTGGGAGGGAATCACGCAATTTCATTAGCTCCACAATGAACCCACTTCTCAGCAGGACTTGGTGGTTTGAGCACGGTGTTACAATAATTGCAGTTAAGTTCTTGCAGTCATCTTGGAGCCAAAAAAAAAAAAANAAAAAAAAAAAAAAGAAAAGGAAGAAAAAAAAAAAAGTAGTATTTTGTACATATGGTAGAAGGTACAGAAGACAGTGATATCACAGATATTACTTCCTGATGGCCAAAAGTACCACTGTCCCCCAAAGACTCAATGTGTAAATCACACGGGGACAGAAAGATACAGACGTCAGTGCAATACCTATCTTTTAAGTAGCCTGAATCTCTCCTTTCCCAAGCCCTATTCAACAGTGCTTCCCCAACACTGGGACATAATGAAAGGAGGGACTTGAATCCATTTCTTACAAGCAGACACAGGAATGGAAATTTTCAGATAGTCTCTCGATAAAAGACAAGATAATCCAAAAACTCAACACGTCAAACTTTCTAAGAATTCTTTTTTTTCCAGGCAGATGTTCAAAAGTGCTGAAAGCGTAAAATTTGAAACTTCTTTGCGATAAGGTAAAATATACATAATGATGCTAACACAGCTCCACAATCTCTGCTTGAATGTAATGAATTGTCAGACTGAAAGCACTGAAGTGCTCAGAATGATTATATCCAGGAGAAAGTCTAATTAATGCAACTGCTATAAAAGGAGTATTGCATCTTTTGATAATTAAGTTTTATTAGAAATGGAGGCACAGAGGCATAGGATTAAATTGATTGATTAAATTGATCCATTGCTTTCTGGATGAGAAAGAACAATAGCTAATGCTTGGCACTCACAAAAGGAATCATAATTTTTGAGAGACTGAAGGGTAAGACTCCAATAAACCTTGTTAAAAGAACAAAATCTTTCTAAAATCAATTAAAAAAAAAAAAAAAAGAAAAAAGAAGAAAAAGCTTTAAATTGCATTCTGAATAATCTACTTAATTTCTTTGCTGGTCAGCCATCACAACACAGTTACCACAGCATTTTCCCACCTACCAAACATAGCAGAAATGCCAGCTTCTCAGACTAACATATAGTTAGACAATCCATAAAGTGTGGATCAAGCTGTAAAATTCTGATATCCTGGACTGTTATAGGTAAATAAGTTTATTCTGATGAGCAAAATTAGTCATACTTCCTTGACTCTGCAAGTCCTAAAAAGGCATGATATTCAACAATCACTTTGACAAAGAAGCCAAAAATAATAATTCAACTGTCAGTCCTTACTGGGCAGCAAAATAATTGCTCAGTTGGGAATAATTTAGCAATATGTATTTGGTTCATTCACATGAAAGAATAACACTTGTGTGAGAGAGTTTTCCTGCATTTCAAAGACAGCCCTCACCTGTGAGTGGTCATTGGCTCATTGTCTCTTCAGAATAACACACCCTGTAAAAACAAAAACCCCAACCGGTTAGCAGAGACTTACACATAAAAAAGGGCTTTTTGTGGCATCTCCTCTTAAGCACTGTGCTGTGATATCGCTGACCTGAGATAGTTCAATATCAAATAAGGAAGAAGAGATTTGGATACTAAATATGTATATAAATTTATTTCTGAACTGTGAGGAAGGCAAAACCCTGTAAATTTACAAAGCTACCATGTGTAAAACTCCTCACAATTTTTCAGGAACTGGATACAGTGGACTTTATTCAATCTCATAGTGATTCTTCCTCATCTCTACTTGAAACAGGACAGGCCAAACCTGAAATCATTTATCTAAACTTCCTAATTTTCCAAGTTTTGTTGACTTTAAACAATTTCAGAGAGATAAAAATTTAATGACATAATGGCTCAGGGAAAGATCAAAGTAACAATGTTCTGGAAGTGGGATTATGTTGCATGCCTTTATATATTGCATTTATGCAATTAAGAGCTGTGCTTCAGAGATTAAAGGTGAGCTCAATTCATCGGCAATTATGCAAAGAAAACGGATCAGCAAATGAAACTCTGCTACAGGATAAAAATGAACACATCGATTGAGCTTTTTTTATCAGTTTCTATTTTTATTGTGTTCCTATTTTCCTTTGTTCAATAATGAAGGGGAGGGGATGTAGGCGTCCAAGCTTAAGCCCCCATATGTAGAACAAAGTTTCCATTGCTGCAGACTGGGTGTTAATTTCTTTCAATTTTATTTAAACTTTGCCATGGGACATCTGTTCTTGTGTGCTGTGTTATATTATTAACACTTTCTACATAATCTTACAGGAACATGGACAATCATTTTGAAAGAATGTTCCTGCTTTAACGTAAGTATTCTAGAATGTGCTTTTTAAAAATTAAAATGCCAGCACAGCTCTCTCCTTTCATTATGGTAACAGCTGAATTTCTATTTCTAAATTGAGGATGTAAGAAGAAACCAGATGTAGTGCAATATGCACTGCAGTGACAAACTTAAGTACTTAATGGTCTGTGTTATACATAACAAATAAGAGATACTTTCTCCCTGCTAAGTCTTTGGGATTTGTGAACAACAAACGGGATCCAGCTCCAAATCATCCCAGGTTCTTTTTTAAGAGCCAAAACCCAACTGCAGTACACTTTTCTACAGCAAAATCAGCCCTATTTGTTCTCAATTTTTAGTGAAAGGGAGATTGGCCAAAGGTGGAATCAACCATCCAGATTCCTTTTCCACTCAAATTTCAATGAATTTCAATTTATATAATTAAGGCTGAACCCAAACCAGCTTTTGTGTGATGCTTCAAAATTAACACTGCAAAGACAACCTTATGGTTTAATCCATCATACAGCATCAAGTTAGAGCTGGTTGTCCATTTCTAATAAACTATCTTTTTATCTGAAAATGTCATTTGCCTAAACTGAGCATCCTCAGAACAGCAGCATTATTTGAGAAAAGGGAGACAGTAATCCCAAAAGTAAGATTGGTTTATTTAAAGCTGTTCTCTGTTGGCAGAAACTTAGATTGAAGTCTCTACTCTAATGAGCATTTCCATGCTCTTTTGTTTCATAGTTTAAAAAAATGACAGTGTAAAAAGGTTTACTTAAGTCAGGGAAAACAATGACAAAACATTTTGACCAGATTCTTAAATATCAGTGTAAGATTGCAAATATCTTTCACTGATGAGATCTAGAAGAATTGCACTGGTAGCCAAAACCCAAGGCTGTGTGCCAGATTAAATAGGTTCAGGGTTTATTACCAATGCATCACTAAAGCCATCAGGTCAACGGACCAGGGCAGGAAAGAAAGGTCCTAGCTTCCAAAACATCTTTCTTTGGATTCCTTAGATACGTATTTTCTGTGTCAACTTGCTTATGCAGTGAAAGAAAGAACATACATGCAAAAACATACATAAGCCTATATTGTCCATGTGATAGGAATCAGGCTCTGGATTACTGTGTTGGCCTAATAATGAGGAGGTCATGAATACAAAWGTGATCCCATGTTTTGGAACTGAAACAAACCAACAAACTCTACATTAAAACCATGAAATGTGCCATGCTGTCCCATGCAATAGGGAATCTGCTCTCCAGCCTGCTTTCCTCAGCCTCTTTCTAGCTCCAAACCTGATCTCTTTCTCCCCACTACATCACCATGCATGTTCCCACAATCATCCTCGATGACTCTTTCATGCTGTGTTACTCACTTCCCTGGTTGCTCATGCTACAGCTCAATCCCCTGGTTGCTCTTCACGTACACGAGGAGCCCAAGTCAAGTGACCTGCTACATCAGAGGGTCACCCCTCATCAGGTCTCCTGACAGGAGCTATCTTAAGGCTCCAGTTAAAGTTGCCCAATCACCCCACTCACCCCTCACCCCCACTGCTGCCCTACAGCTTACTTCTCCCACAGCATGCCGCCACTGTTTGCAAGTTCTTCTTTAGCTCTGAACTTCAACAGTGGTTAGTGGAGGGCTAGAAGGCTCTTATCTGCTTTTTGGACCTACAGCAGGTCACAATCTTCCCACCTTTCTGCCACACCAATATTTCAAAGAAGTCCTGAATTCCAGCAGCAGCTCCACCAGAAGCTCCCGCTGCTGTCTTTACCAGAATAGCTACCGTGGTTTTTAAAGGAAACTTGATAAATGCTTCAAGCGGTTGTGCCAAACTATTGCCGCTCATTCCAACTTAGGCACCAACAGAACTTTGGGCTGGCACCAAAAACAATGAGTAGCAGTGCTTTTTAAAACAAATTTGGTACCAGGCAACAAAACATTTGCCATCTCCGAGTGTTACTCTGAGGAATAAGGCAAGCGATATTATTTCAGATTTTACTTTCTGATAAAGTCTTGTCTTACATTCAGGCCAAAAGAACAAATAACTGCAGGAGAAAAGACATTACACTTAAAAGTTTGGGTTTCTTTTTTTTTTCTTCAGAAAACTGAGTGCAGAATTGGCCAATATTCTACTGAATTAGATTGCCAACTCTTTGGCAGAGGCGTCAGACCTTGTTTTATGTGTTGTAAAGCCTCAAGTCACTATCAGCAGTTCCCCAAAAGATAAAAACATACTTTTATACTATTATGTCAGATATGATAAAAATGTGGCAGCAAAGCCAATGCAGTATGTTGGCTTAAAGTGGGTATGGCTTTAAAGTACAATACCTATTACTAATGAACACTCTCTGTGGACACTTATTTTGATGTAAGAGAGATTTACCCAAAATGAGTTTAATTTTTTTTTTTTTTTTAAAGTCTGATATGATTGGAAGAAAACATAGAAAGTTACTTTAAAATGTCAGGAGCAAGAGAAGTTTAAAGCTTTTATTTGATTCAAATACATTTTTTAACAAGTACAAAACTGGGAAATGTATTCTAGGCCCCATAAGTTCACTGAATTAACACACTGGTTGGGGCTAAAGGAAGACGAGTATGAGACAACTGAGAACTTTGGACCACATATGTACAGAATGAGTGCTAATCCTCTCCATCACAAACATCTCTGCATTGATCAGTCCAGTGTAGCAAGGATACAGGAAAGGTGAAGTACAAAGTCTGACACATGAGCCAAGGGCTTGGCTGTCATTCAAAATAAAGTACTACTTAATTACACTTTGCCAAACAGCATACACAGCTTTCTTGTGGCACACACCTAACAAGTATTCCTTACTGCAATACTTACATTATAGTCTATTCCAACTGTTTTAAAGTTGATAAAAGTCTAATTCAATTGAACTTACTTTATCAGTGAACGCTCTTTTGTATTGCTTCTTACTAAAGTTTTATTTTAGTGAGTGCTACTAAAAGGAAAAGCTTGGAAAGTTTTGGAAGAGTTCTCTTACGCTAAAAAAAAAAACAAAAACAACAAAACCTGTCAAACCTGTCTGGACTTTGTTCACCTCTGCTACAAGGTAAATGCACAGTGCAAAGATTTAACATTTCCCCTCAGAGACCCTCCTCCAGACAAGAAACAAACTAATCAGATATGCCTTTAAACTTACTAGCCTGCCAATAATCCAGCTGTGTTACAATGGCAAACACAATGGTATGGGAGTGACATCCCCATCATAATAAACAGCTAAAACAGAGACAATTTCATTACAGACCAAAATGAACATTTTGTCAGCTGTTACTATAATACACGACTGCTGAAAATAGGGTCTCACAAATAATGATAAATATTCATTAGGACATCATTACAAGGCTGTGAAAAAGATGGCTCAAACTGAGCTATCATTGCTGGTGTGTCCTTTTTACAAGTCATGATACCTTGCCTCTAGATGCTAACTCTCTTAACTGATTCTGAGCAATCATTTGTCCTAAACATCAGTAGGAAATGTGCATGTTTAGCATTTCACTGCAGACTCTCAGTGCCTCACAGGAGTGAGCTTTTAAAAAGGAACAAAAGGAGAAGAGASTCTACAGGCAGATGGTAGGCAGCCAGGGAAAAGTCATGCTGGGTTGGCTGACCAGCTAAAAAGAAACAGAGGGAGATGGTCCAGCAGACCCATTGTAGAGRAGAGAAGGGAAAAACTTGGGGGGGGATCACACACAGCTCGCTTCTATTGCTGCTGCCCCTATTCCCTGAAGTGCAAGGGGTCAGAACAAAGTGGCAATTGGCAAAGAAAACGGCAACCTTGGTCAGTTCACATACCAACAACACTTGGCACAACTGCCTCTTTCCTCTCTGCTATTGTCACTGCTTAGGCTGCCACAGTTTCCATAAGTTTTTGTACTGAAGTTGCTTTAGCCATTCAACAAGTAAGCAGGTAACAAAGATATAAGAGAAAGTCTCAGGCTGAGCATGCCTTAAAAGAAGGGATTACCATATCAACAAGTATTGCGTCCATTTGACCAGGTGTAACAATGTTCTTGAGAAGTTCCAGAACAAAGTCTGCAGTCAACAGTTACCCTTCATTATGGGAGAACTGCAATTACTGGTGTATATTTATGTACGTATATTGCTCCAACAACCTCATAAACTATCATTAATTCTGAGCTACACTGATGACACCTTTTATGCATATAGAAAACTAAAACAGGAGGTCCTGCTTTCCTTTTCCTTACCCTGATCACAAATGCCTGCCCCTTTCTCACTGACACTTGTGATTTCATGTTAAATTTTTCAAGGAACTAAATCAGTAGAAACCTATTCACTTTTATTTTGGCAAGCTGTTTTTCTGCCACTTTAACTCTCTTTACTGGCTCTATGGGAAGAGATGGCAGGTAAGTTGGACAGCATCGTGACAATAATGGCAAAAGCGGAGTGCCAGCATTTACAGAGAGAGAGAGGAGAAGAGAAGCAGGCCTGCCGTTTTCAAGTGACACGAGGTCAGCTTAGGTCTGTTACCAAGCCATATCCTGGTATGCTGTATAAGGACACCTAATTTAGTGTGGCAAATTACACTGGTCAACCTTTACCAAAAAAAGGAAACAGAAAAGCCCACGTACCATTGCAGTGTATCAAGACTGGAAGGTACATTCCTATTACGGATCTTTGAGTTTTCATGATGTTAAAAAGAAATGCAGTCGTCCTCCCCCCACTCCTGCATATATATATTTATGTGTGTATGTCCTGGCTTTGCAATGATCACCTGGTTTCTAAGTGCCATCACCATCCACAAAGGTTTAAAAGTCACAAATGGAGCTATACATCATTGTGAAGAAAAGATAGTTCAAATAATTATAATAGGGTCCATCTTTTAAAACAGAGGTTCTTACTTTGTAAGAAATATGAAGCACCAAAACTGCGACAGCTTTCAGACAGTTTGTAATGTGCCTGCCACGGATAGGCAGACAAGTCAATTTTAAGCAGCTAGTACAGCCCTCCATCTGCTGGCTACACTTAGTGTATGCGGCTTGCAAGTCACTAACACAAAATTTAAGTGGGAACTCTCAGTCTGAACCTAGTCCTATTACAAGAGAAGTCACCTTTTTCATACTTTATTCAAGGCGATTTTATCAGCTGATAGATTATACAAATTACAGAATCTAAAATTTATAACGATACAAATCCTAATAAGAAAAAAAAAAAAAACCCACACTGGAAAGTTGAATACAGTATTTCACCTATTTACCAATCAAGACCTAAATCACAGTCAAAACTATTTGTTCTTTTCCCTGTAATTTTTGCATAAACATTCTGCATCGTATCCTAATTGGTCTCTGGCTTATCAAATAGTCTGGCAAGATAACAAAATGAGAATACTTACTTTGAGAATATGAAATTCATAAAAGGCATGTTTCTCTTAATAAGCTTTACCTACAAAAGCACTTTAATAATAGCATGTAAAATCTGACAGAGAAGAGGGTAGGTAAAACTTCCCCATTAACTTGAGTAGATTACCAAGAAAGAGAGTGAAGAAATGAGGGCCAAAAAAACAGATCACTGCCTGCGACAGGAGGTTGAATTTTTAACAGTCAAATATCCGAGACACAAAAATCTCAGGATTCTTCCAGGAAACAAACATATTACATTCCTCACTAAACTCTGGAACTTCATCTATCTAAGTGCACAGGAAAGAAGAGAATGTCTTCATAAATCAGAAGAGAAACAGTGAATAAAGGCTGAGTCATCACAACTAAAACTTCAGCTTCCACCTACACCTCTTACACATGTACATACACACAGAAGATGAACAGCATTGTTTATGAACACTGACACATCTTAATATCAGATGAGTCATTACACAAGGTATTTCAGGATTCATTTTATCATAGCATGTGAGAGGGATACAACAAATGGACTGCTTAAATCCAACCCACATATGCTTTGTCCGATGCTTTGTAAGGTTGCCTTTTCATATAGTATTTTTCAATATCAAGAGCATCTCACTTTAAACAAAAGTCCATTTCTGAAACTGAACCTGTTATCCCAAAGTAGGTTTGGCTAGTGTTCCGTGTGATACTGTATGCCCTGTAGTGCTAATTGTATATATCCTTGTACTTCTTATATTTATTTTCATTTCTACCTCTTAAATCTATCCTTAACTTGGAAAAATTTTTAAAAGTTACATAATCAGTTAACTAAGGATCATCTCTCCTAACAGTTCCAGTAGTTCACATCAAAATTTGATTGCAATGGTGCCTCAACTGTGAATATTTGAATCAGTCCTCATTCCTACTGTATGATGCTGTTAGGGGGTGAAAGCAACACCACAGGCTCCACACCTCCTTCACAGTGTTAAACATTGCTCATTAGAACTCTTAAACTCTAGAACTCATTAGAACAAAGAATACTGTCCTTCAGTAAAAACATGAGTAGCCAGGCCCAGTTTTATCCCAGATAAGATATTTTTATCTCCAGAATGACATCAGCTACTAACTACTTTAGATCCTTCTCTTGAAATTCTCAGTACACTGTTAGAACTTCATGGTACCTGGCTGACTTTAACAAAGGTCTGAACACTCTGTTTAGGGACATGTAGTCTCAACAGGATTGGTGTTTGTTGTGCATGATTTCTTGTTAATTATGGGGTACAGTCACAGTTCGTTGTCCTTCAAAATGTTGGGAACCTTATCTAATTTCTTTATCTAATGAAATAGCATGCTTGCTTTAGTACCCTGATGTTCTCCTGCAGCATTGCAGTTTGTAGACTTTGTGATGGCTTTCTATCATTCTTCAAATTCTTTCATTATAACACCTGCTGCAGCAGTTGATCTGCCCTTGGGCTTGTGATATCCATGATGAATCTCTGTAGTGACTCAGCTTGCTATTCATTGTAACTGTTGACACAGAGCTGAAAGTGTTGTTATATAACCAACCCATGGATACTATCCGAAATCTGTTGGTTTACTTTTGTTCTCAGCAATGAACTGGGCTTCTTAGCCATGCACAGAGAAAGAGGGCTTGCATTCCACATTCTGAAACACATAGTGCTGTCTCCTCTTCTGGTTTTGCTCCACATGCTGCTGATCAAATCATCACRCACATCAGCACTCGGTTTCCCTGTCAGAGTCCAATCCCTTTGTGGTGCTCAGTGCTTCCTGTGAGATGCTGAGCCTCCACTTCTACCTGCTTGCCTGAAAGTGGGAAATGCTCAGCCCCTCCTGTGACTGGATCTTTACTTGGCATTCTTTTCAAATCCACTAGACGTTGTAATTTTAATCTGACAAGATGCTTGGYAGAAACAGTTGTTATAGTAATGGCTAGGTTGCCATCTTTGACTCTAAATTGCCTTGCAGATAATGGATCTGATTCTCCCCGCCTACAATTTCTGGTCTAATTTTGTAATTATTATTTATTTATTTTACAGGTGCACAACAAACCAAGAGAGAATGTGCCCCACTGACAAATGCTATATCCTCTGTCTTTAACAAAGACAAACCTTTGACAGAGCTCTGCTTTGATCAGGAGGTTTGACTGGTTAACCTCCTGAGATACCTTCCAACCTGAATTAGCCTATGATCCTAAGTACTTTTCCTATTACAGCCTGTTCAGTCTGATTGGCAGCCGTAAACATTACACCAGTTAAATGCAGCACTGCTGTATTATGCATTGTATAATCTTGTTTCTTCCAGGTCCTTTTCTTTGTACATCTTTCACAAATAAAGCAGTGGAAGAGTAAAGGGAGTCTATCATGCAATGAAAGCAATTTGACACTTCAAGAATACCCGTGTTAAATTTCCCCACTGCAGCTCTGTCCTGAAGTCCCACTCTCTATTCTAGGTCTTTGGCACGGAGCAGTGATGAAAGCCAGAAATTCAGGTTTTCCTTCCCTTCAGGAAGCACATTAGGATTTCTTTTTCTTGAAGTAGCAGAAATAGTAATCATGATCTCTTCACTTCCCTCATACAAACACTTGTAGCAGCAGAGAAACAAACATTTCTCTTCTTTCCCCATCCCACACAGACATCAGTAGGACAAGACAATTCCCCAAGAAAAATTCAGTCAAGATTTCTCTGTCCAAGTCTGTGGTCAATACAGCTGATGTTGTTATTCTACTTTCATAAGCAAATACTAGTCTTTTCATAAGCAAATACTAGTCTTATAATACTTGTCCTAGTCTAATACCTGCCTCCCAAGAGCAGTCTCACCTACTGAAGCTGTGAGAATTCATTGAGTTTTAACCAAATACCATTCCCTAGGATGTGCTCTGCCATGGACACATGCAGATGACTTGAGATTGACTCAGTGTCCTGCCCTCCCAGCTACACCATTGTGCAAAATGCACTGGGAGCGTCGTCCGGTAAATTCCACATGCAGCCAACTGAATCTGCCTGCTCCTCCAGTATTTGTAAACCAGATGCAGCTGGTAACTGCAAAGAAAGGGCCAATACAAGAGAGTGCAGTGTTTCTCCCAGACTGAGGGCTTCGCAATAAAGTTCTATACTTGAAGGAGCCTTGATATCAAGCAAATTCCCAGCAAGTCTTGTTTTGAGACCTTCCCTATCGCTTCACCACCGACCTAGCTGATGACGTGATAATGTGACCCAGCAGACCATTCCTTCTTATCTCAGCTGACTAGATTCGTGAAAACTAAGAGATCATCTCTCCCAGTGCTCCCACAGAATAACGTGTGAAGTGTGAGGAAAAGGACTTCTGTTGCCCTACTTGGACAACATGAAGTCATCTTTGTGTCACTTTTACACCTGTGAAATGAAATGGAAGCCTTACTGTCCTTAGATACCAGGATTTCACCCATAAAATGATTCACTGTATGCTGAAAGGCTCTAAAAGTTTGCTTTACAGTTTGATAAAAACATGTACTTTTTTCACATTCAATCCACATTACAGCACAGACTACATTTGTCTTTCAATGTCTTCTACACTTTCAGAATTCATTTTTCTTTAAGAAATAACCTTATCATCATTTCTCACTACAGTTTATGAACACTACTATTTTTTACAAGATATACAGAAAAACAATCCTCAAAAAATCCCAAGTAGTTTCTGCTTGGCTTTTTAAATCTTACACAGCACGGCTTGAAAATATACCATCAATTGCCATTAGGTAAATATGCCACAGAATATGCCTATTCATGTAATATTTTCATCCTCTATGATATCTGCACTAGTTCAAGCTTCAGTTAAATTAATACTATGTCGCCTTGAAAAATCTGACCATCCTCCTTTCTCCTGATCCTCACATCAATAATTTCATACACCAGCTGACAACAAGTCCTTCTACAGAGTTGAGGAGCCCCAGATGTCTTGTACCACTTTATAACTTGACTTTCTAATATAAACCAACCAAAAAAAAAAAAAAAAAAAAAAATCAATAATCTCAAAGATCAGACATTTTACTTAGTCACACTCACCACGATTTTTAGATTGTCTGCATCTGGTACTCTTTTGATCTGCCTCACACTCCAGTTTAATAAGTGAAGCATATTACTATTTTATCTCATTACAATTTTCATCATTGTGGATTTCTTCTGGTATATTTTTTGCTTCAACCAACTGCCTCCTGGTCAGAATAAAAAATGGGATGGATCATAGTGAGTCACAACAGTGATTTTCTGCACTAGTACAACTGTAATTCCACTTTCAAATATGCTGTTCCACATGCACAGAAATTAACATACCTTCTTTCGTGTAGATGTGGATCCTTCAGCACTTAAGTCACTCCTATTTTCTTCCCCACACCACAGTAAGTTACAATTTACCTTCCAAAAGACCTACCWACAAAGTGACAGCATGTGATACACTCACTGAATCTAAGTTAACGCATGACAACTGTCCAGCCCCTTGCTGCCAAACAAACAAACAACAGATGAGCTTTCCCTGCTTTTCCTTTAGCAGGGACACCAGTTTGGTTGCTGAGTGAAGGAGGGAGACCCAATTTTCACAGTTTGTAGAAACTGAATCATTTTTGAAGCACGTGGTCTTCTGACTTTTTGAAACTGGCTAGTTGTACTAGAAGTTATTCGGGCAAAGACAGAGAGAGACAGCCTGAGCTTGTTTTCTTAACAAAGCTAAAAACAAAGACACATTAATACAATACTCCTGTTCTACCTTCCAATATTTTTCCTCATAATTCTGAAATCTGTACCTTCAAGGACAAAAGCACATCTGCTCTCTGACTTGCCAGCCACAGGTATTTCTGTATCAGCATACCAGCGCTAAGGCATTAAGCACTTTTCACAAAAGCAGTGCACCCAAGTGTTTTTATTCCAAATCACACAGTACCAGGTGTGTTAACAAGCATTTTTCCTTCTTAGCCCTTTGGTATGCTTTACCTGCTACATTGTTTTTGCTTCTCAACATTACTCTTCCCGTATATATGCTGGAAATAGGTAGAATTTACATAAAATCGTTGAATAGACATCATTAGGCAGACACGTCCCACAGTGCTGACCTCAGCAATGTTAAAGGAAGATAGCCTCAGTACTATTTATCAAGAGAACAACTGATTTACATCTGCAGCCCAGCTTGAAACACTCTTGCTAGAACTATTCACTTTGAATAAATACATACACACACAATGAATCAGAACAACTCATAGACACTTCATATGATGTAAGATAAATAGATAGGTTCAAGTCTTCATTTTCAATCAGGCAAATGAGGACTGTGAACCTGTGTTTCTCTAGATCCAATAGGAAAGTACTAAAAAGTAGGTTATGATTGCAACTTGCTTGCGTTTTCTTTTTCCTCTTTAAGGTCTCAAACCTTAAAATTCTTCTCAACCAGATAGTATCTTCCTCCCCACTCCTGCAGAACATTGAGAATGACTGCACCAATTCTAATGCTCAATGAAATGGTTGTTTATCTACAGTTTTTCCCTGAAGAAGGGGCGGGGGGGAGGGGGCGGGGAAGAGAAGATGGAACTAGTGAGATTCTTATTCAAGTTTTTCCTGTAAATTCTTCTTTTTGGGAAAAACAGGAGGTGCCAGCTGAACAAAGGATTCTGCCTAAAGACACATAGCCATCAAGATTGCAGGAGGAGCTTTATTTCAAAAAATCCTGGCTTGAAGGCCACATCTTGTACAGGGATAGGTTTCCCTTAGTGGTTGCCAATGGCAAGTAGTCTGCAGAGCTCACTGAAGGACTATGGAAAGTTATCAGTGTCCTTTAYGTTTTCTGTTTCCTTCAAAATTCCAGCAGTATTAAAAAGGGCCTTTATATATATTCTCTAGCYCTTTCAGCTACCTTAGCTGCAAAGAGGACCCAAAATCTACAATCCAAAAATGCAGTCGTACAAAAGTAAAGGCTCTAGATCTACCTATCTACAGAAAAATTCGTGTTCTCTAAGTTGAATTCAAGTCATTCATATATTGTATTTACGGGTACTCTGAGTGCCTCAATGTGTGCAAGAGAAATAATTCACCTGAAAGTGGTCTGGACAGTAAGTTTCTAAGCAATTTCATTCTCTCTACTGGGAATTCTGTAGGACTATGTGTAATCTAATTGCCTATGTTGCATGTTCCTAAGACTACCCATAAAATGCAATTTTATGTCTGGGTTGATGACATTTAGTTATTTATAGATAGGTGGGTAGCAGAGTGCCTTTTGCCGTGCTCTTGGAAATGGTCATGAAGCAATGCCCACACGCTGTCAGATGAAGATGATGTTTCCATACTGTTCTAAAAATCACATCAAACTCTAAAGAAACCACAAACAAGTCTATTAACATTCTGCCATCTGAGTGAAGTCTGTGGATGTTAGTGAATTGCTCCACAAAAAAATTGTTTTCTGTCTCTATGATTGCCTCTCAGAGATTATGATTCCCTTTAGTCCAAAGGGCGCTACACTTTTTAGCAGAAGCTCTATACCAAGACTGATCTCAGCTGTTGCATCACTTTCAGTCACAGGTGCATCACTCCTGCACTGAAATCCACAGCATTGATTCAGTCACCTTTCCAATGTGCMGATACATCATATGGCTGTAAAATGGGAGTCACAGCACCTGGTGTAAAGGAGCAACCAGACCTAGTCAGCTGCAAAACACTGAATGCTTTAAGACTTTTCCTGTTAATACCCAGTTTGAAAAATGTTATTAAGTTTCCACATAAGATGTGCAGCTCCGTGGATCTCAGCATTTGCCTTTTGCGGGAAAGCATGACCTACCATATTCTAATAATTCAGGATGTCTAGGCAACATTATCATGTAAATAAATACTAGCCTTCAAAACACAACATAATCTGAAATGTTTGGTGGGTTGGTTTTTGTGTGTTGAAGAAGAGAAGAAAGCAATACAGAAATAACCACAGAAAGAATGTATTTTGTAGTATACGTAAGTGTGTAACAAACATTGTGACTATAGGAAAAAATGTAGATGTTTGCATAAAGAACAGGATTAGAAAAGTTAATAACTGATGCTAACTATAAAAGATTCTGGAAAGACAGTACAGTATAGGTCCTCCATAGTTTCCTAGCAACAAAATTTTCTCTGCTTTCTCAGAGTATCATGAAGTTGTGGAATCCTCCTCCTACACATAATTTGAAAACAGGGATGAAAACAAGGACGACCCATCTTCCAGACTAGAAGCAGAAAACCGTTTCAAAGCTTGCTGACACATAGCTCAGTAACAAGCAGCATCTGTTGTTGGTTGAACTGTATTTTACTTGCATCTTGGACACGGTCAAAGGCTTAAATGTAGCCATCAGATAATCAACCCTTGTAATGAAGAGCATAACTTGTGGAAAGTAAGGAATGTGACATATTTTAAAATAACTTCAGTGACCACAAGAATTAGAAATAATTCCCAAAGACAGTGGCAGACAGGAAAATGGTYTTGACTGGCAGCTGTCCCCTAGCTTTCTCTAGACAGCATCAAAATGGGATCAAAACAAAAGACAATCCCCTGCTTTATCCTGTATTTTACAGTGATTCCCTCCAGAAAAATTCTTTAAAGTTTATTTTCCCAGCCCCAGAACAGAGAAAGCAGAAACAAAGTTCATGTTTTGGCTCATCAGTCTTATCCTTTAATATTATTAGTATCCCACCTGTAATGAAATTTAAAATTGCAAGTAAGATAAGTATCTAATTTATCAGGGCTTTAAAATAATAATGCCTAACTCCCTGCTCATAAAAACAAGTGAGGGTCATGGCCTAACCAATAAAATTTCCACACAGAGTTTCCTCAAAAGAAATTTTCCACCAACAGAATGAACAGGTGCATTTTCAATTTGGGAAGGTAGCTTTCATTTCTTTAATCACTTAGAATGCAAGGTTATGAATGCAAGAGTTTGCCAATCTACAGCAAATTGCATACATAACTTGCAAGACGGGCATCCTTCTAAGCACAGGACAAATCATCATCCCACAAAAGAACGGTAAAGTGTCTTTAAAAAATAAAAACAAATATCACTAAAGTAGTACAAAACTATGAAGTGCCCAGGCAATTCAAATTACAGTTTAATGCAGAAAACCTTATTCTATGAGCAAAATCCTATTCTAAGTGAACAGAAAAGTAACATCAACCTCATGGCCAAAAAATGAACATGAACATTTATGCCGTTCAGTTCTCATAGAAGTCTTGTTTCTATGAAGTAACAGGAAACAGGACAAGTTACTGCTTTAGGGAAGAGGAAAAAAAAAAAAAAAAAAAAAAAAACAAAACAAACCACACAACCCACACAAAAAGTGGGCACTACTCTGGCTGTGCTTCTTCCTGTGTCTGTAAGCATAGACGTTAGGCAAGCTTGCCTCCCAATTTAACTACTCCTTCTTTAAAGTTGCCACCCTTGTTCAGTGTTGCATCAGCTCAAGGGAAAAGATATTTATTGTTCCTTTTTCCTTTCTTAGTATGAGCTAAGAATTTGGATCAGACCAATTACTTACTGTTATTAAACTTTATATATAAACTTTATATAAACTGTGCTAGTCAACCCACAGTCCCAGCCTATTTAAGCAGGTGAAAATACCAATTTCTGACAAAATTATCCTTCCTGATAACCTACCAAGAGTAATGCAGTTCAGCACAATGTAAGTTGCACAGGAGTACAATATTTTTCTACTTTATTTCATTTGGGATTAAAATCTCCTAAGAGATGAGCAAGGTATTGAGGTGATTGAAGCTAAATTTCAGTCCTAGCTTTAAATCTGATATTCCAAAAACATCACAGCATAGGTTAGCACCAGTACCAGCCTGCAGTCTCAGTCTGTGACTGCTTCCTCAGCTCTTCTTTAAGAAAAGTCAACACCAGACAAAGGCAGAACATAATTCAGCAAGTCCAACGGCTAAAAAAATGTCCATACTATGGTAAGTATTCAGAACTGATGTCCTACATCTCTTACAGTAACTTAAAAAAAAAAGGGGGGGGGGGGCAGAAAATACTGCACTCTTCCATATTTATCCTCCCAACATAGGATGTACATGCACTGCCTAAATCAGATACTACAAAAATCTAGATCTTTGAATATCTACTGGCACATGAGTAAGAATTAAAGTAATACAGACATCTTGTTCATTATTTGAATTCTAAATCAAATATGAAGAGTGTTTGCAGACCACCAATAGATGCATTATTGCAACTAAAATCTATTAAAAATGCATGCAAAACRTACATATGTATATGCATGCTGACTAGCTTCCAGACATCAGTAAGAATCTAAGTTCCTGGCACAACAAAGTTGTTGACAGAGAATCTAGTGATCCTTGATACTGGTCATTCATGCTTTGCCAATAATGGTGCAGATGGTTTTCTTCATGAAATATATACACATACACTGACACCACAAAGAAATTGGGGGGGGGGGGCGGAATCTAAAATCTGCTACAGTACATTTCATGAGTATATCAGCCTGTGGGAGATGCTTCTCTGTTTAATACACTCAGTAGCAATGGCGCTTGGATATGAAAGATATATCAGAAACTGTGAAGTAAAATATTAGGCAACAATATTAGGAACAGTACATCCTAGGATAGACCTTATTTAAATAATGTTAAGAAATTATTTGTGAGAAAAAAAATATAAACTTACATTTTTACGTTTAGAACAAAAAAGAAGATGTAATCCTACCCACGTGTCTTTACAGTCTAAAACAGACAAGTCAAACACAAAGATGGTAGCGCAGAGGGGGTTCTGTTAGATTTAATAATGGAAAGAAAAGAGATACTGCTTCCTGGGGTAGGTTTTAAGGCTCAATTTGAAGGAGGAAAGCTTGAGTAGCAAAGCACAGAAGCAGCTTGCCAATCTTTTATTTAGCAGAAATGGATAACCTAACAGTTAAGGTATGGCTCAAGAGATACAGGTGAAAGTCTGTGCTCCATGTTTGACTTTAAATCACAGCTTCTCAGTACATCATTTCCCTCTCTTTCAGAGAGAGAAATATTATTATCTTTATTTCACAATAGTCCTGTAAGGATAAATATACTAGACATAGATGCTATGGTAGCTGGGCTACTTAAGTATTTAGAATATGATAAAATTGTATTTCTGTGAACATACAAGCGTGATTTTCAGATAGAACAGTGAAAAAACATGAATACTAAAAGCTCTCACAGGCTCATCTCCAGCACTCAGATACAACGAGTAGGCAGAGGAGGATTTCAGATAAGTTCCATATGGAATGAAGATCAAGACCAGATGCAGCTGAAATGTGAATGGAGGAGCCATACAGCAATGTAGCCAYTACAGACAGCATCATGTAACTGGGAATACATGCAACACATGGGGCAGTTTCAATCGGCTGTGTTACCAGCTCCCCTGGTAAGTTGTATTTGTAGAGATTTGCAGGCAAATGTATTAACCGAGCCTTGAGAAAAAAAGTTCCCGTTTCTAAATATCCCAACAACCTTTAGGTCTACCCTAGTAATAAAGAAAACAGTGACAGAGCTACAGTCACAGATCTTTAGCTTGTAACAACGCATATGTAACTGCACGATTTGTACTAAATGCAAAAAATAGTCATGAAATGTAAACTTTCTCCATGTGGAGTTTCATTTAACGTGCATCTAGCTAGTACACATAATGCTGTTAATAAACCTTTTGTGCTTTTCTCTGCACCAGTATTGTAACGAGTGGAAACTATGAAGTCCAGAGCTCTAAGCATATGGAATTTTCCAGTTCACATGTTAAACCAAGTGTTGGACTCTGCTGGGCAGAGAACATTAWGAGAGAAAAAAAATGAATTCTAACCATATGTTTTGAAATGAAACAACATGCTCATTCTGTTACAGCTGAAAACTTTAATAACTGCTTTACAGTTAGCAGCAATAAAGAGGGAAAGTAATCTTGAAACAGCATTTACTGTGGAATAGAAAGTAATTACAGCATAGTAATGAGAATGCCCAATGTATATATCACAAGTCTGATGCAATACAACTTTGATTAAGTTATACCATTTCCATCATAATATTTATTAGTGTGGTTATACAAGGATTAAAAAAACTGACAAGAATTAAAATAAGTGGGATTCGGTTTTCCTTTTAGCTATTCCACGCCAAGACTTTTGTCTTTCAGAGGATCATGAAAAATAATCTGTCCTTTTACCAACTGAACTACGATCGGTGGCAGAGAAGCATGACTATTCAGAGTTTAACATTTAATTGCAATTATAGCATAGGTTATGCACTCAGAAAAAGCAGCCCACAGAAAATAGGGTAAGGCCAGTGCCTAGAATACCTTGGAAGYGCATAGACAGCTGCATTGTATCAGCTCATTACATGACCCAGAATACGCTGTACCAGGCAGCCCCCTTTGCCGCTGGGGGAGCAGGAAGAGTTCCACTGTACACATGTCCCTGCAAAAAACAGTTTGGTTTTTTGCTTACCTAATTACAGTGATTGTCATTACAAAGTCAGAATTTGTCCAGATTAGAAACTACCATTCAAGTTTCAAGCAATTGAAGACAGTCCAGAAAATGAATTAATTGCACTCAAATACAAACTTACTGTATTAGACTTAAACTGTTATACTCTTACTGGGGAGGTTTTTAGGTTGCATTTATGCGGGTAACAAGCAAACAACAACAAAAAAAGAGAGAGAGAGAGAGAGACTGAACTCTTTCCAGCTCTCAGATTCTGTTCTTGGTGTGATATCTGGGATTATCTTTCATGACTTAATCTCGGCATTTTTCTGTTGCTACGTTGTTTATATCATGCTTGTAGATTCTCTACATCTTCTGCATTCAGATTTTGCATTRGCTCCTCACAATAGAATCCTAGAATCACTTAAATTTAGATGCTTTTCCTTATACGATACTAATTTATGGGGTTATAATCAGCAGTATTTAGAATATCATTTTACATTTAATGAAAGCAATTGCAAACAAAAGTCAGAACTTGTTTTCATGGAATAAAAAACAAAAGTATCTTAACACTACAGGCCCAGGGTACGACAGCAACGTGCCAAATTACTTAACAACTAACTTTTCACTCCAGAGGTTGAAGATTTTTGTGTCTAAATTCAACATATCAATGTGTGTATTCCAGGGCCAGAAAGCTTGAGGTTTTCTATCTCTTCAGGATCAACCTGATTTGAAGGCAGYGGGAGCACGCTAGGATTCACCCTAGAATGCAAAGCAAACTCTGGCTTCATTTTTACTATTGTAGTTCCAGTTCTTACACTCAGCATTGCCCAGGATAAGCCATCACTGAAAAGAATTGAACAGGGCCCTTTGAGTTTAGAAAGAACCCTTTTTCTTTTTTTCTTTTTTCTTTTTTTTTTTTTTTTTAATTTTTTTAGATGTCACAGTATACGCTAAGAGAAAGTCTTCACATTTGTCAAGAGTGTTGGGCATAGTCTGATGACAATAGATAACTTCACATACGCAGCTTCAAAGCAGTGTCCAGGCGTTGCTTTCTCCAGCAACTAGGATCAGCATGGTTTTGGGGGAAGAGAATTAGAGAGTAACGAAACATGTGTCTGTGGTCTACAGCTACCGGCATAAACCTCTGGCTGGATTTTGCAGCAATCTGCAGGTAAGTGTTCAAGGCACTAGCTGGCTTTTAGGGTGTGATCTATGGATCTGTCTGATCTATGAGGTCTGTTTTAGGATGACATTTGGTTCCCAGTTAGAAAAGTACTCTTGCTACTACTCTCCTGGGATTTTTGTGCTAGAATTCAAGTGATCTTTGACCAATAACAGCAAGAAAAAGTAGAAAGGAGTAAAAGCAAAGGGAAAGAAAGATCTACCTAACCGCAGAGCTGAACAAGTGGCCTCAACCATCTGAATTAAGGGATGGCTCAGGACTGTAGTAGCCTGTAGGACACAGGCAAAGCCTGCAGAGTTCAAGCTATAAAGTTTTCAGACACTGAGTTCAAAACAATCTTCCGACATAGCCTTCATTTACCAAATAGTGCACTCACTCCCTGAGCCTGCAAATAACGTGTAAACAGGCAGCAGCAAAATTTACTCCTTCAGTATTCTTCTGGGCACTAATACCCAATAAGAACTGACACTTCCCCCGTTGGCCTCCACTGTTCTAATGACTAATTTTTGAAGAAATTGATCGTTAAGGGGAGAGAGCTAGTGAAAAGAGACAAGGCGGCGACCGAAGGTCAGGGGAGGCGCCCACAAGAGAAGAGAAGAAGGAAAAGACAAAATAGTCGGGAGACACAATGGCAGCCAACGTAAAGGACTCTCATTTCGGTGCTTTTTGCGCTCTTAAGTTCTRCCTCAGCAGCGGCCTCGAGCCCTCGGCGGAGCGGGGAGGCCGCAGCTGTCCGGCCGCGGGTCCCGGCTGCCACCCCAGCCACCGCCGGGCAGCCCCGCGGACCCATTTCCCCGCAGCGGCTTCCAGCCGGAGGCCGCGGCCCAACCGGGGAGGTGCAGCGGCTGCGAGACGAACTTGTGTAAGAGGCTCGGGGAAGAAACCGCTCCCCCGCCGCGCCCCCGCGCCCTCCTCCCCTCGCCGGAGCCCGCCCGTCTCCGCTCCTCCTTTGCAGCCAATGGCACTAGGCGAGGTGGCTGCATGTGGTGGCGCGGACCCAGCGCCCGGGCTGGGAGGAGAGGAGGAGGCAGCAGGCTCCGCTCGCTCCCGTCTCCCGCTCTGGGCGCTCCTCCTGCCAGCGGCGGCCGGCCGCACGCTGCCCGCCCCGAGCTGCCCCTCGGTCCCCCTTCCCCCGCCGGTACCTGCAGCATGGACTCGGACTCCGGGGAGCTCAGCGAAGGCGAGCTGGTCTCACCCGCAGGTAAGGGGGCTGCTGCCTGACGGGCCGGTGCCGCCTAGCCCCGCGAGCGATGGGGCTGGGGGCGGCTGCGAGAAGGAAGGGGTCTCCCCCTCTCTGCCTCCGAGGCAGCTCCGGGGCAGGGCTGCGAGGCTCGGCGCCGAGGAGAGATCGCCGCCGTCCCGCGGCCGGCGAGCGGGTCCCCGCCGCCCCCCGCGACCCCGGGGGTAACGCGGCCTCGCAGGAGGGCAGGCACTGGCAGAGGCGAGGAGCCTCCCGCTGCCCGCCCGCCCCGCAGGCGCTGCGAGCGGTAACCGGCTCCTCCGGCGGCGGCTCGGGCAGAGACACCCCGCGGGAGCAGGAGGGGTGCGGCCCGGCCCCGGGCTCCGCTCTGCCCCGGCCCCCCGGGGTAGGGGAGGGAGCTGCCCTCAAGAGTTGCGTTCAGCCGTGACGTGACAGCCGGTTAAGTTAGCAATGTTGGCGTGAATCTGATGCATTGTGCTTTATATCCAGAGGCTGCAAAGTTTTTTGGGTTTGGTTAGGGTTATTTTGCTAACGCCCCAGGACGACAGCAGCTAGCCCATGTGCAGAAGGGGAGACTCCTCCTCAGAGGCCGGCATGCGGGGCCCTCGGGCCGCTAGGCTTTTGTGTTCAAGTCCTAACTTGTCACCAAAACACATAAAAATGCTGCTGTCTAGCTGCTGGAGCCCGCATAGTTCTTAGATGAGACAGAAGGAAAAAAATAAAAATCTCTCCTGCCATTTCCAAGTCTCCACATTCCTGTGTCCTACGCAAAACAAACCATCGCTGATGTGCTGTAATCAAAGGCTGTCCTGCACAAACAGTAAATGGGGACAATAAACTTGTATGAATTCCAGCATACACAGAGGTTAGGTTTGCTCTACCAGCACAGCACGTGTCCCAGTGCTGGTCCACAGAGAACTGCAATCAGCTCAAGGCCACCCCCCTTCCCCACGCACATCTCTGGGCTTCTACCTCTTCAGTCAGTGGCGGTGTTACCCTGCCATCAGCAGAGCAGGCTGCAGTGGTATCACACACACGGCTGGCACATGACAGACGCTGGGCGATTACTGACGCTAGGTGCAGAAGGGACCTGTTCGACCTCCAGCTTGCCATGGTGGAAGTCACAGGCACCTTCTCTGAAGCCATTTAACTGGCATCAGACATAAGTAAGCACAATTGGAATGATGTCTGAAATTGTCCCAGAGATCATAATAAACCCAAATAGAAAGTTACTGTGTTATGTTACGAGATCTTTGAGAAAAATCCTTTCACCATGACCCGTCCAGTTTAGATCCCAGCTGGCACCTCCCCCCATCCCCCCCAAAAAGAAGGGTTTCAACACCAAACAATATTTTAACTACAACAGGAAAAAAAAATGCCAGACATTTTGTGAAATATTTTAACTGTTCTATTAATACAGCAGTGATGAACAACGGTAGGAGGTCGTAAGATAAATAGGTGTTACCTCGTCTAGTCTCCCAGCAGAACAGGATTTTATAGCGTAGTCTTAAACCCAATTCAGTTTTAAATACTAGGGGTGTTTACTCTTGATATCTTGCTTTGTATTTTCTTACTTGATATCTAGAGAATGAAATAAAACTAGCAACAGGTCATACAGCTCCTTATATTCATAAAGTTCCATTATGCTGAACTTACTAACAAAGACCACCAACAGCTATACTTTTTCATCCAAATATTCAAAGCAGTGCACGAAGCACAAGTTACAAACATTACATTTATAGACAAATTAATGTAATATAGCTCCTGCCAACAACTTACTCCTGTTCTGAATAGGATTTTCTTTTAAGTAAATTAAAAATAACTATGCTTAGAGATTGCCATAAGTGCTTTTTATGTCATCACTTGCTAGCTGCCAAGAGTTGATGTTCATCATTCTCCTTGCCTCTTTTCTATTCCTTCTTTGTACTATCTGAGAGAAGAAAAATCTGGTATTTTGACCATACATGGCAGATGCCTATGCAGTAGAATAAAACTGGAATAGAGTGAAAACTTGGTGGTTTTGTCTTAACCTGTTGCAATTATCTTTTCTGCACTAAAGAATTACTTGCTGTTTGTATCCCCCATCCTCTTCTGAAAAATACATTTTTGCTAGATTTCATTTGGTCTTTTTTCTGTAGTCTGCCATATGTACAGTGCAGTATCTCTGTATGTGGGTGTTCAGTAGTCACGCTGTCAGTCACTGTTGCAGGCACAGAAGCTGAGGGGTTCTAGTGTGGGATTCAGTCACCACCTTGTTCCGGGAGGTGCCACACCCCACAGGTCCCAGTGACCTGGGGCATTCTGCCTGCAGTTTACAGGGCAAGCAGAGCACCTCGGAGAAGTATTTGGGATAAAGTCCTAGTAATGGTCCAATTTTGGCTATTGATTTTAGAACAACTAGGATTTTGTATTGAAAGGGACACCAACTTGAATGTTTAGCTTACTTTCTTCATTACCAGTCTTCGCACTTCCGAGTTTGTAAAGCAATGACTTCCACTTACACAGTTAAAACTCGTTGTAGCCATTGCCCTCTTCTTAGGTTGTCTGATTGTTCAAGCCCAGCTCGATACAGTTTACTTTATTGCTAGGGCTCCATGATGCTAATGCAATACAGGTGTTTAAAAACATATCCCATTTAAGGGTTTGTACTACTCATGCAATACTTATTCAGCCTTCTGCACTGTCCCAGTGGAACAGCACCCCTGCCATTCCTGGGACTCACACGGGTGCGCACAGGACAGGAGGCTACCTTGTACGCCCCCACCATCTGCCACACACGCTTGGCTTCCAAGAGCCAGCTGGAGTCTTACTCTGAGATTCCAGCAGCCTCATTTCCTTTAATAGCCCACTTAAAGCTGAGTCTCCAAGGAGGCAGAAGTATTTTTTCTGTATTTATTCTGAACATGTTGTCATGATAGCATCTTCGTATTTCTTTGGTGCAAACAAAAAGCTCCTTATGTGCAAGTAGTGTAAGATGTTAGCTGTACTTTAAAACCAACCAACAAACAAAAAGCACCACACCTCTGCACACAAGAACATCCAGCTCCACGGCCTTGGCTTCCACAAGTCTCCTCACACCCATCCATTACTGCTTCACATTTGAGTTGTCTATATAGTCAAAAAGTTTTGTTTGGTGGTTTTTTTTGTTTTTGTTTTTTTTTGTGGGGGGGTTGGTGTTTTTTTTTTTTTCCTTCAAAAAAGTTACTGAGATAGACTCCTATTAAGAGCATTAAACAGGTCTTCACAATTCTGAAAAAATTATATATTGTAATGCAAAAGAAAAAAGATACATGCTTACTAGTGCTACCCTCAGTGAAATTTGAGTTTTACTGTACAYGTGACTAGTCACATTTCTTTTCTTGTCCTATAGATAATCTTTTCAGAGCTCAACAGGTAATCTTAAAATAGAACATTGTTCTCATTTTTTAATGTCCACCTATTGAGAGGTTGTTTTTTTAAAAAACTCTTCAGTACAGCAATGGACTACTTTTTCCCAGCTCTTTCTTAGGCAGCCTACCACATGAAAGTATGGTCCTCTGTGCCATCTTTCAGAGTGAGATTTCACAAAAATCCAGGTCATCACCAACAGCAATGATTCTGCAGTGGATTTGGAGATTCTGCACGTAAGAGAAAGAAGGCAGCCGACCTTCATTTGGTGTGCCTTGTCCTAGGTTCCCTGGCTGAAACAGGCAGGAATTTGGCCATATAGCTTTTATGCGATATTGATTTAAGCCTTTCTACAAGCTACTAAGTCAAAACATAGATTTCCATGTTTACTTTAATGGAACTATTATGTTACACTATTAACATATGACAACTAGAGGCTAAATTGYCTGTATGGTCTTTGAAGCAATACAGATTATTTTTATGAAGTTTAACATATCCTGGAGAGTAAACTGTTGCTAGTTCCTTCTCTGGCTTTCCTCCTGCTGAAGTCAAAGGACATTTGGCCTAGGAAAGAGAGCAGCTTGCACTCCAAGTAGCGCTCTAAACTGGTGACAGGTTTTTTGGGGTTTTGGGGGTTTTTTTGGTTTGTTGTTGTTGTTGTTTTAAAAAAACAAACAAAAACAAAACATTAACACTATGGAGCCTGCAACTTTGCATGATGCCAGGGATAACAAAATGAAGACAGCCTTATCACCAGGCTTGCATCCATAAAGGCAGTGGGAGTCTTATTATTGTCTTCAATAGGGCCAAGATCTTACCCTGCAACTCCTGGCATAAAAATATTAATGCATTTAAAATTATTTGATAAGTTATCTGAACTTTACCCTGGACAATAAATATATACTTAGTAAACACAACAACAGGTTTAAACATTATTTACTGTTGTAAAACAGCCCCAACAGATGGGAATAATTTTTCTGGAGCTGTAATATTATTTGATTTGCAAAGCAAATGCTTAGCAAATAATTTTTTCTGTAAATTATTAATCATGCTACGTGAACTGCCTGTACTTTTGTGGTATTAATCTTTTAAGCCTGTTACATATTTTAATCAGTTTTACAGAGTTAAATGCCATTCAAGAGCTAATATATTCTTGTAAATATAAAATTAATTAGAAAGTGTACTGTAAGATATTTAGCAATTATTTTGAGGCATCAGTAACATGCTTATGTGATATAAAGTGCAAGTAGGCATTTAATAACTCTTTTTGCAGTATCACACTGCTCATTTGAACAATGTTTATCACTACAGAAGGTATACTTTGCCCCAGGGAATACTTGTGTGTTTGAACAAAGAGGGTTTTGATTTAACAAAGCCTTGTTTTGATTTACATAAAAAGGTCCAAGTCAGATGTGCAATAATATTTATTGGACTTTAGACAAGCCAGCAGAAGTCATAGAAAACAGCATGTTGTAAGTATGGAAGCTAGGAAAAAAAAAAAAACAAAAAACTATTTTGAGTGGAGTGTGCAGACTCTACTGGATGCTTCTGTAATGAAGTGCTTTCTAGCACCTGTCTAATAAAGGGCTCTCCCTTCCCTTCTGCTGGAAAACAAAGGAAGAACAAAGCTAGTTGAAAAAAGATGGACAGATGACAGACATGAACTAGCATGTCATGGGAACCCATGCTCCAAACTCTCTTACAGGGCTTTTTGGATCACGCTGCAAGCTGAGGCAAGCCTGTGTCCAAGTTTCTCTGCCAAGACAGAGTGGGCAAGAGGCACTTCAGAATGAGCAGGCAGCAACTGCCTGTAAGAGCAGCAGCTAAGGCAGGCACATGAGCCAAGAGCCTGGCTGGGTGAACTTTTTTTGGATCTCTTTCCTGTTCCCTCCAGGAAACACCTGGGCTGCTGATTTACATACAGACCCCTCTTTAGCACAGTGACTGTCAGATTGGGAGCTTTGTCCAACTGAAGGGGGGGGGGGGGAAGTAAAAACTTTGAAAGACAAGAAATCTAATCATGCTGTGATGATAGTAAAGACCGTAAATAATCCCACTTCTGTCAAGTTGAATGGACAACTTGGACAAGCAGAATAGACAGTTTAGTTGAACAGGTCAACTTGTTCAGGCTTCTGCTTTTTAAAATCAAGTGGAAATATGAACTTCCTGAAGCACTGGACTGAAGCCCAAGCTCACCTGCTTGTGCAATAGCAACATCTGTGGATGAGACTGCTAAGCAGCAATAGCTGATAGTGTATGAGGTAACAACTCTTTTCAGTAGCTTYGATAGATTCTGCTTCACCCATGATGACAAGTCCTTCTGAGGCCACATGTTTTCACATGCCATCCTCTCAAAAGTAGGAAGAAACTGACTCCCAGGTAGGGATAGCAGGCACATGAAGGATGTTGCATTAAGTTATCTTAGTGCATAATATTTGATATTCTTGATCAGTACTACTCACTTTCAGGACATGGTATGTTAGTGCCACCCAGACACACAAATAGCGGGCAGAGGCCAGCCACAGCTTTGCCAGGTCAGAGATAGCCTGTTTCTCAGGCAGGGAGGTTGATTTTACACTTACGTGAATGATGATTGTAAAGGGCTCTCCATAGCCCCAAACTGAGCTGTTCCCACCTGAAGTTATGATGCTGCTAGCATTCAGTCAACAGAAAGCCTCTACTTTTTCTAATATGTGGATATGGACAAGACTTGGTGCAGGAATTTGTGATGCCAGATGAAGTTCATAGATAGGAACATGAAGCAATACCCTGCCACACAGCAGTCATCGACCATTCCTGTCTGCCTTGCCAAGGGCCTGGGATGAGAGTGGGTTCCATTTGATGTGATATTTTGGCAATAGTGGATGACCTGTACAAGGCAATGAGAGCATCCCCTCAAAAACCTCACACTTCCCATTTGAAGAAATGGGTCTTTTATCCTTTCTTCTCATCTACACGAAAGACTATGAAGTCATGGTAGGAATAGTAGGTCACCTGGTTTTGTGGGTAACGGAAGAACAAAGCTATAAACCCCAGGTAAAGAGGAAAACAGTAGGCCAGATAGATGAGAAAGAGTTCTGGAAGACCTGGCCTGCCTGAGAAGCCTTTTGTATTTGCATTTTACCCACAGCATCAGCCTTGGGGTGACAGGGCCTCCTAGGTCCCAGAAAAGTAGGAGAACCCTGTAACTTCCTAAGAGCACTCACTATCTTTTCTAGTAAACTAAGCAGGACCTGGCTGTGAGCCCAAGCAGTGGTACACAATCCTCTAAACTGTTTATCTATTAATATACTTCCTGGCACTGTTTCAGCCCATGCCAGATAGCCTCCCACAAAATGTCCTGGCATGAGACAGAGGATAACAGTGGCCAGTATGAATTAAACAACATTTGGAGTGTGGGAAAGAATTCAGCTTGCATCCAGATGGCARTACGATGCATGTACAACAGGTTCTGTCCCGGTTTATTTACAGACATAGACCCTGTGGTCAGAGCAGGGTGCAGAGATTCTTCGCTATTACTGTGACTTCTGGTGCACCGCTTGCAGCTGTCCAGGACTGTTGGACTGCCTGCGGACCTCTCTCAGTGCAGCTGCCTTGGGCCAAGACCTGGGTTTGGAGCCTTGCCCAATTAAAAGTATGTTATTTGCTCTTTGTCTGCAGAAATCTCTCTGCTAGCTAGATTATGGGAGGGCATCTTACAGGCTGACAAGTCTAGCCGAAGAAGACTSATGGAAAGCTGAGACTAACTTGCTGCAATAATTATGACTTTATACCCAGGACTCAAACTTCTTGAGAAGCCAAGCTGAGCTCAGACACTGGCTGGTAGCAAGTGATTTTTCTGCTCTTTAAGGCAGCCATCTTTAATGAAAAAGGCTGAGAAAGAGCAAAAGTCACTTTGCTGTCCTTTTCAGTGGTCACCAATCCCTCCTTGGTAGAGATTCTGTTTTAAGTCAAGTTTTATCAGTTGGTTCTGTCTAGCCTTCCTACAGAGGAACAGAGTGACCAGTCTCTCTGTACAGATAGAGGTTTTGGCTAACATCTGTTGATGTAACAACAGAAAATAGAGCAGGAAGATTATTTCCATGTATGATATGAAACAAACACTTCACCATGAAGACATTCCCTTTAGTCGTCTTACTGGTGCTAGTTTAATATGAAAGGTAATCTTCTGAAACACAAATAGTAAAAATTAGCAGAATACCTCACTACCACCAACGAGCATCTCATTTCTGGCATTAACTTTGTTTATCCAAGCAGCTTGYGTTACAGGAAAAAATAAACCTTCTCTCTTACTCTTTGAAGAAATGTATTAACACTATTATTGTGTTACTGTTTCCTTTCCAAATAGTTTTCCATTTACTTTTAGAGCACATAGTTTACATGGTCAAATCACTGACAGATGCAGATCAAACAAATAAAAGTTTCTTGGACTTTTCAAAGTGAGGTTTTTGAGTTTGGGGGGGGGGGGGGGGGGGGTTGGGTTTTTTTGTTGTTTTTGTTTGTTTGTTTGTTTTTTAATTAAGATAACCATCTTTCAGATGATTTTTCCAACAAAACCTCTGTGCCATATAGCATTATGCCAGGTGAATGTCTGTGGTTTTTGTTTACTTGCGTTTAATTTTAACTTTGTGTATTTGTGCATCGCTTCCCCTTCACTCCTGGAAGTCAGAGGGAAGTAGGTTAAAGGTATCAAGAGCGACCTTCATATTCACTTCAAAGCAAGTTATAGTTGGTGCCTCACAATTTTGATACATCATTTCATTAATGGTCTGCACTGTTAGAAGAAATGTTTAGTAGTAGATACAAAAATAATCAGTACAGTCATTATGAGGCACAGCTACTGGATTTCTTAGAAAATGATAAAGAATCAGTGAGGAAAAAATGTTGACTTGGATTACAGATTTAGGAACGGGATAAAAAGTTCAAGCCTAAGTATATGTAAAGACCACTTCCACTAGCTTTGTAGAGAGCCAGTATGCCCCATTCTTACCAACTTGGACTAACTGGTGCCCTTTAAATATACCAGGCTCTATATAACTAAAAGAGGAAGGTTATGTTCAGTGATTAAACCTCATCTCTATCAGAAACCAGCTTCTATCATATAAATCTAGCCTGACCTGAGCTATGAGGTCTCTCTGGCTTCTCCCTTACCTGTATTTGTTTTTAAGAGTCCATTTCCATCTCAGTTCTTAAAGGTTGGTATCAGATATCATCCTGCATAAGAAGGAATGAYGTAACACTTTGTATCCTTGGGGCAGACATGGCTGAGAGATTTCATTCTTGCCTGCCCCCCTGCCCCCCCCCCCCCAAAAAAAAAAACACAACAAAAACCACCACAAAAAAAACCCAAAAACAAACAAACAAAAAAACCAACAACAAAAATCACAAAAGCAACAACAACCACCCCCAGACCAGTATATTCATCCAAAACAGTCACCACTGGCATTTCTCCACAAAGCACTTTCCCTTACAGAGATCATACAGAATTGACGGAAAGCCAAGAACAAATCATCTTGAGGACAGATGAATACCAGCGTTCTCCATAATTCCATGATTTAACTTTAAAATTTGGATTAAATCAGATGCCCGAGGGCTTAGAGCAGTCCCAATACTTAGTTGTTAATCAGCTGGTATCTGTTTATCCTCCAGACCGCGATATGTCCTGTAGTTTTGAGGCTGATTTCCAAACTGTGCACTAGGGTTCTTTTTAACTAGTTGGTATCATTCACTTCAACAAGTTCAAGAGAAAGTTGTGCTGATTTTACTCAATGCTAGGTGTTTAAAAGCATAGTTATGAAGAGCCAAAAACCAGCCACTTTCAATGTTAGGTTGCTACATGCAACAGCTTGTGCCGGTAAAAATGGATGTTTTGACTACATCAAGAACAGCGAGTGGAACTGCACCCTGGGAGGACATGCAGAAATGCCTCATGCTTTGAAAAAAGGCCCAGCACAACCAGCGTACTGCGGCATGCAGAAGGCAAGGAAGGTCAAAAGCCCCCTCGCACCCTCCCTTTGACTGCTACATGCTACCAAAGAGGCTAAGTCCCTTGCAGGAATGCAGATACCAAGATTTTGGCTATATTCTCCATCTTCTAACCTCTAGAATCTTTTTCAATTCTTTCTCTTTCCACCCATCCTCACCGTTTACACTAATAATTTGTTTGTGTTCCTTCTCCAGATACCCATATCTTTCTAGTAACTGATATAACTGATCTCATTTCCCCTGTGTCTCGGCCTATATGCTATTCTTTTGCAAGCCTCAATTCTTCCAGTATTGATCTGATTATTCTTCTTTAACTCATTTCTTCTCAAATATTCTTGGGTTTATGATTTCTGCCACTATGAAAGGGAAAACTGATAGGAGTAAGATATTGTCTTGTCTTCGTAATTAGAGGTATTAGAAACAGATTTGCCTTGCCAGAGGAACTAACCTGCCTCCTCTCGCAAACAAACACAGACAGCGGGCTTGCAAACGACATCGGTGTCATCTTGATTAGTAAAGCATGCTGAGAACAGGAAAGTTAATTTGATTTTGAAATACTGAAACAGGTAGATGCAATATTTGCCAGAAAGTGAGAACACAGTAGTGTCTCCACAGATAACAAGAGCCTCCCTGTTGTTTCCAGAGTGCATTCCTGAGCAAACACCTACTTGGAGAAACAGTATATCCTCACCCCCTTAAGATCAAATCATTGGGCTCGAATAGAAGCTCCAGGGGAGAATTGCATTTCTCTCCAGACACAGCAGCCTGTGACTGTCACTGATCAAATGAGGCCAGAGGAGGACACTGCTTTCTAGTGACATAGCTTAATTACAAGGAATAAAGGAAGACAGAGCCTAGCCCTTTTGCAGAGTATTGTGATGAAYCACAGCATGCAGATCTCCCCCACCCAAGTTTACCAATATATTTTCTTAAAAGTTCTAATAATTTTTAATGAAGAGATATTGTAGGAGGATTCATAGAGGTTGCCTCTAGAAAGCAAGCAGAAGCTTTAAACCGCTGTGAAGAGGCAGTGAAGGTGAGAGACGCTTCTAGAAACTAAACTCTTCTTCACTTAGGACAAGAACACCTCTTTCAGTGTTCTTCTGCCAATGAGACAAGGATGAGAGCACAGAAATACACCAAGGGGGGGCTTYAGGGAAAGGACTTGAAGCAAGGGAATTGCCAAGATGGTGCAGGTTCACCAGAGCACAAACACAGCGCCTGCATCCACCTTTCCACTCCACCACTGATCTGGCTGAGCTGAATCAAACTCAAATCAGAGCTAAGTTTGCCCTTTGCAGGGCCAGCAGCCACCCTGACACCTACGTTTCATCTTCCATCAGCAGGGTGGCTAGAAACAGGGTCCCCATTTTCCACCACAGCATCTCTCTGGATCACTAACCCTAAATGCCAGACCCACCCCACTTGTCCTCGGTCAGCAACATCTTGTGTGTGAACTGCCAGAACACAAGAGGACACACGGTCCTGCCCARCAGACAGACAGGGACAGCACAGCTCTGCGTCGTGCAGCCCTTCCCCATTTGCACGGTGCAGCACAGCAGGAGCRGCGTGCTCACATTACATGATTTTGCAGCCAAGACATCCATGCAGCTTTCAAGTTCCCAAGAGCTATGTCTACACTTGCCCATCCATGTACAGAAGATGAGTAACAGTTGCTCTTGCGCTGCTTAGAGCTCTGTGTATTTACCTTTTAGAACTTCTCTAGGAAAATATTGCCTTAGCAACAGCTGAGCAGTATTAAGACGGAGACAAGTGATGTGTAGGAAGAGAATTTAGGGTGATGGTGGGGGGAACCATTATTCAATGTTTTCCATATTTTCATAGAATAGAATTTAATTTTGTTGAACTTACTGCAGTCAATGACAAGGAGGTAGAAAGGTGCATGTGAAATACCTCTGGCTGTGCACTGAAATAAAGTATGACTAGACATACCAAATAACCAAGGCAGGCAACCACAGACTGTGAGAGTTTTTTTGATTATATACTTTTTACTGAAACAGCTTTTCTGTATTTGTAGAGTTCCTTTTTCCTCATAGCCACATTTGATGGAAATTCAGATAGCATGTGTGCTATTATGTTAAACAACTAATTCTGGAATACTTCGTTTCTTTCCTCACTTTTACAGACATTGAAGCAGTAGTTACGCTTCTTAATAGGGATTATAATTTAGGGACAGTTGATGACTACACTTAGTCACTTCATCAATGACTAAAATACAAATTCTGTCTGCTCTACAGATCATATGTTATTAAGAGATTGAAAACAAATCTTTAAATGAGTACTTAGCTTGCTTTTAAAGCAATGTGGCTTCTTTACCATCATAAAGTGATAAAAATACACATGACTTCATAAAGCTCATAAAACTCTCACAGCAATTTTCTTGCTGAAAGTTTTACAGCTATCTACTTGAATTCATCTGGTTTGAAACTTGACTTCGTCGAACTTTTTTTTTGGCTGAAAACATTTTTTTATACAAACAGCATATGATTGAATATAACTAAGCTTTTTTTATACATATGTAAAGTGGACAAAAGTAATTTTCCGTAAGAAAGGAAATGCTATATATAGAAGAAAAGATAGATACTTTCAAGTCATGGGCTTCAGTAGGTTTTTTGACATCATCCCTAGAGGCAGAAATACAACAAACAATATAAAAGCAGTTTCCTTCATAACAATACACAGAACATCAGAAACAGCTTGGTAAGTGAAAAGAACAGTGTTCTGCAGGATGGAAGTCATTATCCTGTTGGTTCATGGTTTTCACTCTAGTAATGATCATGCCCTGTTATCATGAACAGGAGGTGCACACACATCAGTAGGTAAGACTTTGAAGTTAAGTTTTAAATATTTTTAACAAGTGTCAAGACCTGAATAAGTCATAGAAGGTGTAGGCTCAGCAACTCTTGAGACGTACAGTGTGGAATAACAGCTCTGGGGAAGAAAAGAATGCTAAAGGGCATTTTTGTGCCATCAAAATTGCAAACTATTATTGGGGATAAATCTATCTCTGCCTTCCCATAGTTGCCCCTGGGGAGCACCACAGCTGGGAAGCTGCCTCCCTAGGGAGAACTGCACACAATGCTGCTGCTTCACTGGAAAAAATCTCCATCTTGACCTTTTGCAACTCTTTTTTAGGCCTTGAGGGTATAGCACACCTGAATTATGCCAGGAATTGGAGTAGGTTCTCATGTTGGTGTTTTTCTGTTTTGTTTTTAGCAGATCCACCAGGAAAGAAAAAAAGAAAAAAAAAAACAAAAAACAAACCACCACCAAAACCCAAACACATTTATATATGCAGACACACATAAAATTGGTATTTAAAGTTACTTTCACTTGGGCTTATATATACATGCACACCTTTCATGATGGTAAAGGGGGAAACAGAGGCTAGCTTGCCTAAAACAAACAATTTACAGTGAAATAGCAAATAAAAATTAATCAGAACGGTACTACCTGAGCCAGCGAAAGCAGCATGACCGATTCTGCAAAAGCACAGGTTCTCAGGTAGAGCAGACATCACAGAGGAAATGTTAGATGGCTACAGTTAAAGGGTATAGGGAGGATACTCCTAGGATATGCCCAGATATGCCAGATTTCAGCAGATGGAATGCTGATTTGGGGTTTATGTAATTCAGAGCTGTTCTAACAGAGTACACAGGGATAGACATGTGCAGAGTAACAGAAAATGGCAGTATTTAAGAAGCTTCACCATGTTTCCAGATGCTTATTTGGAAAAAAGATGGAAAGAAAATATCTGAGTAAGGTTTTCCAGGGTTTTTGTTCCTTTCTCTTTTCTGTTTTTTCCATCATAAAAAACACACAAACAAAAAACCACCACCAAGCACACAACAAAAAACACACCAGTGGCAGGATTCCTTTCTTCCTCCATCATCCCAGTAGGTGTGTGTACTAGTAATACTGTATTCATATTAAGCCTGACTTCCATATTAACAGTTTGTCCACCAATTTAATACACTGTAAAAGGCATCTGTCATTTGTATATCTTTTAAAACAAACTTTGCCACTTTAGATTTCTGATAAGTAACACCTTCCTGAATTTCAAAGCAAATAGGATTTGAAATTTAAGGACACTGTAAAGATATCGGTCTAATTTCTTTGTGCAACCTCCCATATGATATCCTTTCAAAATCTGATGGATGAAGTACTGGACTGACAGCAGGGTCTTAATCACAGCCTTAAGCAAGTATTTCAGTTGTGTCTATTTCTCCTCCCATTCCTGGTCTGCTTTGTCTGTTTACCTTTACTATTTTTACGTCAGGAGTGTCTTTCATTATGAGTTTGTGCAGTAAGAACCCCAAGATATTTTATTAAAAGCTAATAAATACTAATATCAGTGCAGTGTATGGTCACCGCAGGTACTTTTATAGGTTTTTTATGAGAGAACATCCATCCCTGAGAAAGAAGCTGCACCTCTGCAGTTAACACATCATCTTAAATACAAAAGATACATATGCATTCAATATGGTCTTTCATAAGTCTTTCATAAAAGGCTGCAGTTTGAGAACTAATTTATCTTAACTACACTTGACTTTTTGTCATATTAAACAGATGACTGCAATTATTTTTTTTTCAATAAGCAGTGCTACTGCGTATGATAAGACAATAAAGGAATGTTACAAACAGAAGTAGAAAATTTGGGTTTTTTTAGCAATTCAATTAAAAAGAACACACGTTTTCCCCCCCCATCTTTCCATTTGCTTCTGATTCCAACTGTCTAGCTCTCTGGCAGTGAAAGCATGTTTGGAATAAAAATAGAACCCAGAATTTGAAACTATCAGGTGTTGCTGTGTTTTGCCTTTCCCTTTAATACATGAGCCTCTTACTGAAATGAGGAAAGCTTTTCACCCAAAGAGAATTTACAAGAACAAAAGAAGCTTGGCAGAATTAATGTGCTCGTGACTGCTGGCATATTTTCCAATACAAGTCTTTCAAAATATGGGGTGGGATCAAGCACAAAAAAGAGATCCTGATTAAGTGATAGGACCCAGGGTTTCTTCCATGACCGTGATACACACAYCACAGTCTAAGACCACAGTCTCCCTAAGAAACCCACTGTAAGTCACAGAGTGAAAAGTATTCCCCACAGCACGTAGAGTCACTCTATTTTCTTCATAACCCGAGTTTCAGTTCTTCCGCATAAAACACTTTGTGTGGACTTTACATATATAACCCACCTACACCATAATCTTCTCAAGAGGTTGCTTGCTGCCAAGCTCACTTGTGTGCAGGCCGAGGAATATGGACATTTTCTGATCCTGCCTGTTAAGACTTTTCTGCAGGAAGCTGGCTTTCTAGGGTGTGAATTTGTGCTTTAAAACCATCTGCCCTCTGTTGCTTCATCTCAGGCAATGCCTTAGTGGAAGGAATAATAAATCCTGTTCTAAGGTGACAAGATCTGGTAACCTGGCACTAAACCTCCAATTCTAGAAAGCCAGGTGAAACCTGGCCTGAAATACAACAAACTCCAAAATCAGGTCCATCTGAGGCATAGCCTTTCATTAATAGAGCTCTGACAGTAATCTTGCCTGTAGAAACACAGGTTGAAGATTTACTAGTAAACAGCTGCAGTGGATAATGTTATTTTCCTTCTCTCACTTCTCAAGATCAGTTTATTTAATCTAGAAATGAAATCACTACAGGACAACATTTTCCCCGCACACACATACCGGAAGTTTGCTAAAGTTAGTTAACGCACACAGGGATCGATGTCTGCTGGAGACAGAACAAGAGGCACTCGGCACATTTGCAGCCAGGGAGATTTAGTCGGACATTAGGAAAATCTTTCTAACTGTAMGAGTTGCAAGCAATGCATTAAGCTACGAAGGGACATTGGTTTTTAGGAACGGATTAGACAAGTATCTCTTCTAGCCTGCTAGCCTTATCTCAGAGAAAGGAMTGGATTAGATGATTGATAAAAAGTTTGTTCCTTCAACCTCATGTTTCTATGATACTGAAACAATACACGGCAATTCGAAGCTTAGTTCAGCAGCGTAAATGATTTTCCACACCAAACCAAATTCTTATCCTGACTTTGCTTTCCATGTGAGCAGACAGAATAAGCTTTGCCAAAAAAATCTGTCCTTAACTCCATCTCATTTTTCAACACTGATAGTCTTTTAGATACAAGCTCCAGTCTTTCTGGAGAGTGTAATTACTTCAGTTAATACCCGTGTACATTGCATAGATAGCCCAATGATCCTAACATTAGCCAAAAAACCCTTGCTGGCTGCAACTTTAGAGCTTCTGAGCCTCGTTCACTGATCAGTTACCTAATTACCAAGTTGCAGGTGATTTAACACAAACATTGATTTCTAAAATGTAAACACAGACAGCTCAGTTGCAGAGGCTCATAAAGACACAGCTGAAAAAATTAAAGAAAACCACTTGATTATTCTTATCCCTCCTTCTCCGCAGCAAGCTGAAAAACCATAGATTGTGTTAAACCACAAGATCAGGGTGCACCACTGGTGTGTATCTTGCACTATCAGCTCACATTGACAATCCATTCTCATCTCCCTAGATTCAATTCAGATTAATCCCTCCCAGCACCACCTCAGGTGTTACTGATCCTTAATTGCTACAGCAGGCACTGCCCTATAGACTGCAGACTGCCCTCACCTCTCCAGAAGCTGATGGTCCTCCAGAAGCCAGGTGCAGCCACCTTCTGTGCCAGCTAGCTTTGAAAGCAGAAAAAAAGCCAGTCTGTCATCAGCAAACTGTACCTGGAGGTTTGTCAATAATACCTTGTATTGACATATCGTATAGCCGCTAGCCATTATCAACACCCAATGGCAAACTTCCCCCCCCTTAAATAATATTAAAATATAACTATCTCCTGTAGATAGTTGTAGATGCAGCTTGCCTAATGCCCACTAGAAGCACTTTGTGGGTGTAAATTACACCTGGAAAAGAGGAAGGTGATTTCTGCTCAATTAAAAATACACCATCTACTCCCAGCCTACAGACTGATGACTTGTTGTTTTACAGCTTAACAGTGCAGTGAGGCCAGGAGGCAAATTAATACTAAGTGCAGTTGCTGAGGAGGAGATACACTTTCTGGCAAACCTGACAATGTAATTTTATACATTGAACATCTGGGGGTTTTATTTTAATCTTGTTGTAACAAAGCCATATATAGCAGGAAAAAAAAAAGTCTTACAGAAGTAGAACTGTTCCTGAAGTGACCTAAGATAGACTAAACAGACCATCTATCTTAGGAATCTCATTTTTAACCAAAAAAAAAAAAAAAAAAGAAAGGAATGTTAGAACCTATGAATTATAGTTAGCCTTACTCCTTTCTTCACAGTGGTATAACTTTCCCCTGGAAAAATCTAAGCAGACTGAAGGGGGGGGGGGGAAGGAAGACTTTTTCACTTACAAGAATTGGTGAAAGAAACAAAGTTTGGTAGGTTTTTGGAATACTCCATCTGTTAAGATGTAACCTGAGTCCTGTTGTGAATTCCAGCCTCATCCTGACCTGCAAGGGAAAGACTTAAGACACTTCAGCCTTCCTCCCACAGACTTTGGTTTCTATGCAAAGTAAGGGAGGTGAGATGCCTTCCAGGTGGTCACTCAACCAAACACTGTGAGGACCAGGTCTTGAGTTGCTCTGCTGAGTCTGTAGCCAGGAACACCAAATCTTTCGTTCAGTTTTTACAAATTCAAAATATGACAAGGCTAAGAAAACAGGCTCTCTTCAGCTCCAGACTACAGAAGGAGAAAGAGATGCAGGCTGCCTTATAGAGATAGGACTCCAAAC
Source organism: Phoebastria nigripes (assembly GCA_035582835.1). NCBI lineage: Eukaryota > Metazoa > Chordata > Aves > Procellariiformes > Diomedeidae > Phoebastria > Phoebastria nigripes. The sequence continues at coordinate 338,947 of JAYKAV010000766.1, forward strand.
AAAGTACGGTCTTGCCTTCCATTTACCTGCAAGCCAGTTTTCAGGAGCAGCAAGTTTGGAACTTGTGAATACAAAGGTTTTCTTAAGTTTTATCATATGGGGAGACAAGGGAAAAGTCATTTTTCCTCTCGAAGAGTGTGCTACAAAGTCACTTTGGGCTATGCAAGGAAAGCACATCAGAGCAAAATTACTGAAATACAATGCATGAACAAGACTACTACAGAAAGCAATTGGCATAATGTTCAGCTATTCTGCTGCCAGAAATAAACTAATCAAGTCTTGATGATATTCATTTGAATATTGAAGGAGTTAAACATTCATCTACTTCATAGAGGAAAATAAAATACCTCAACAGAAAGTAGTTAAAATATAGTAAAATGGTATTCCCCAGGGACCATTTGAGCTTGGACTGCAAGAAAACACTCTTTCTGTGAACACCACTTGAGCGTGGAGCATGGACTTGCTTATACTGGTTAATCCAGCAGTTTCCTCTCTTTCTTTCAGACTACTAAAGAATATCTCTGCTTTAAAAAACAAACAACCTGAAAACCACACAACCTAAACAAGCAAGACTTCAAACACTGCCAAACTAACCTTAATATTAAAGTCACAGAGTAAACAGGAGTCCTTTAAATACACAATCAGACAGACTGGTGGATGTGTTACAACACGGTGCCTTCAAAGGCGACTCCCTGGTTCGCACAGGGCTTTGCAGAATGCCCTGCCAGACACCACTGTAAGCTTGTAACTAAAGAATTACAGCGTCAGATTTTTGTATATTTAGATCGGCTTCTTTCAGCAAAAAACCAACAACTTACGCAAGCAGTTGGATCCATTCTCAGTTCATGAGATAATGAAACAAAGCTGTAGTGACCACCCAGAGAAACCCTGGTTCCACCTGCACCTGCTGCCAGAGCAACACAGGACCACAAAAACCCTATACACGCTCTGTAGCGCCATGAAAAAGCTACTGTCTTTTGCAGAGATTTTCCACGCAGGCTCCAGCATGCTATTGTAGGCTGCGCAGAATGGTCACTGAGTCAGACGAAGGGTCCTTCCAGCCCAGTACACAACCTCTCAYGGCAGCAAATGCCCAGACAAGAGGAACAAAGTACATTATAATACCAGCACAAAAACTTCCTCACAGCCTCCAACAAGTAACAGCCCCAAGACCTCCCAAGCTAGAAGTCATGCCAGAAGTACCAAGGAGCTGCACACCCACCTTGCAAGTTGTGCATCCTGCGCTTCAGCCTTCCCCAACTGCCTTCTCCCCCACGCTCCCCTGCGAGGGTAACGCACCCGCCTCCCGCCTCTCTTCCACCTCAAGCACCAGGTGCAGCTGGTCAGTGAAGCCCTTGACTTGCTGATGAGGAGCACCTTGTGCTATGGGTGAGACAGCAGCAAGGTACTTTGGCCTGGACTCTCTCTCAGGAAGGTCCCGCTGCAGAAAGGCTGGCAGATTACCACGTTGCATCCTGGCACCACWGTTCTTCCCTCGCTTGTGCCAGATGCATTTCCCATGGCAGGCTGCAGCACTATCTTACACCCTGGAGAGGAAGACAGGGGACTTTTGCATCCTGGTAGGGGTTGTGACCCTCAGGTTAGCCATGAGGCTATCAATAATTACACAGACCTCCATCCCTTCCAGCTGGGGCTTTCCCAGCTCCAAAGGCTGTGAGAATAAGCAGTGTTACCATGCGTATCTCCCGTGACTGCACGTTCTGTGTGTCTCAGATGCATAGACCAAACTCTGACGACATGGTTCATCTTCTTTTGAGCCATTAATTCATTTTTATCCTCACTTCGGTACTTCGAATTCTGCCGTGTGGCTTTCCGTTTCAGACATTCCCATGCTCAAAAAGCAAAATATAAATAGGATTGCAGAGACCAATCTTCCATCCCTTCCAGAGTAAAAATTAAATCTGCAGTATTGACAATGTCATATGCAAGTAGCAATTGCAGAGTAGGACTACATAGCGAGGCATAAAAAGCTTCTGCAAGTATTAGAGGAATTTGATTTTTAATTGGACTTTCAGCTGTCAGACTGTTTTTTAAATTCTATTAATATTTTTGAAAATCAGTGACAGCATTGTTTGTCTTGCAGTGTAAAATTGGTTAATATATGAGATAAGTGTCTTCAGAGTACAGCAAAGCAATTTAAATGCTCAAAAGACTTTATTAGCATTATGGGGAAAAACATAATTACCAATTTTGCTATTAATAAAATAAATTTTGTTTATTGTTTAACACTGAAGCAAGGCCTAACCTTGCAGTTTTACTTTGGTAAAACTCCCATCAAGTGAGGAGTTAGTGCTAGACATAAGTTATGATGTGGGAAGGAAGCAGGAAAATATTTTTCTAATGAAATTTTACAAGTTTTTTGGAGTAGCTAGCAGGTATTATCAGCTCTGTGGAAATTAAATGCTTAAGTGCCATCTTGGACTGTGAAAATCACACTGTTAGATCCTGCAAGGGACATAGCAGTGAAGTAGGCAAATGGAAATTTAAAATTAATTTACTATCCCACTGGCAGGTTAGTCTAGGTGGAAGTTCTCAATCTGGAAATGATGTTATTTGGGTCTCTCACATCCTTCACCATATCTTTCATGGTTGCTAAGAAACAGCAGCATTACAGTAGAGTAATCATTCCTACTCCATTCTAAATTGTAGTTAATTAGCCTATGTGTGAAGTGGGATTCCTAGCATGAGAAGAAAGAGATAAAGTTTATGTTTAAATGCGCAAACCAATACAACTGAAGAACTGAGGATTCGTTCTAAATCAAAATGTTCAGAGGGCAAAAAGCTTTGGAAAGCTTACATTTCCTGGAATGTTTTATAATACTTGGGTAGAATAAAGGAATCATGATTAGCTGTGTCCCAAAATCTGTCCTTTTGCAGACCTTAATGAAAATTCCTAGCTTGAGTGTGAAATCTGACGGGTACAAAGACAAAGATGATGTGATTGGATAAATTAAAAAAAAAAAAAGGGATTTGTTCTCTGACATGGGTAGCATATACAGCAGCAAGAGGTTTACAGCTTAGGAGAAGGTGGGAAGTAAAAGATGCTGCTGGGTTTTTTTTAGAAAATTTGAAGGTATACTTTTTATATGGAAGTAAAAAAAAAGAATCTGGTACAAATTATTTGGGAATAAAAATGTTTAGGTTACACAAATATATCTGATTATCCTTGTCTTCTGCATTTCTTATTTACCTGAATAAGTTTAAACATCATGGTCTTGAACAGAAATAAGTCATGGCTTTGTCATTTGCCAGGGAATTTTCTAATTGGTGCCTTTGTTGTACATAGCGGTAGTCAAAGGACTCTGTCATTTGATTTCCAAACATGAGTGAAAATTTGGTATTGCGTTATGAAAGAACAATGAACAAATGCCTGCTATTTGAAGCTCAGGACAGATCTGTCATTATCTTTCTAGCAAATTTGTGGTAGCAGTAATACTACTTTTTAACTAAATCAAGTAAGGGAATTTTAAATACCTCAGAAACTGATTGCTGTGAAAGCCTGTTTTGGTTTTTTTTTTTTGCTCTGTACAATTTTATATGGAGAGGATTTTCATAACTTCTGCTTGGAGAGGAAAAGAAAAAGTTGCTTCAGTGTCTTTTCCTTTTTCTTTTCCAAATAGGGGTGTTACAGAAAGACCTTTCTAACACAAATGCAATGGAATTCTCAGTTCTCACTGAGCAGAGACTCTCATAGACTATCTAGGTACTAAGTGTTAACTTAAATAACGGTCTAGATCTACACTCTGTCAGACAGCCTTCATTTTAGTGGTTATTTATAAGAGAGAACATGCTATGTGGTGATGGTTTATTAAAGGAGGATATACTCTGCAACCAAAAACTGAAAGATATTTGTGTTCAGTATGCTTTGAGAGCTTTCAAATTATAAAAATGTAGAAAATACGTTTAAAATCCTTATTTGTTAAATATACGTGTATATTTGTGTGTGTGTGTGTTTGCTATTCCCAGACTGTGATTCAGAAGTTATTACTCTGATTCTTTCTCAAGTCTCTATTTTCCTTCCTCTCCATAATGGTATAAAGATTGATACATCTTGTAAGAAATCAATGATTATTTCATTTTACTACTGATGGGATGTCAGAGGGCTTTTAAGGTGTATTGTAAATAAACAGTTTGACAGAGGCCACATTGGCTGTGACCCGACAGAGAAGCTATAATAATTTTTGCAGCAGCTAAGTGCTCTTTTGGAAGTGAGCTGAACAACTGGCTGTTGTCAAAGGGGCAGAAGAAGGTTAAAGCGTACGATCAGCAGGGATGGATGCAGCCCTGACCTAGGGAGGAAGATACATTGCACAGCCACAAGCACATAACGAAATGAATGAATTGAGCAGAACTGGGGGCAAAAGGAGGATAAGGCTTTCCCTTCTCCCAGTCCTTCCTCTATCCATCCCAGCTCTGTGAAACTCATATGGGTAAAAAAGATTTCTGTAAGATACCCTTCAATAAGGACCTAAGGTCCATATACTGGTAAGGGCTTATGCTGGCCTTAAACAATTTGAAGAGTTTTGCAGGGATTCTTTGTATGTTCCATTACCCCCAGATAATATAGTATTAAGAAAAATCTTCAACTCTAGCCATAAAAGATTATCCATGGTTGATCGTGATTGGTAAGAGTTTTACAGAAGCTTGCTGGCTTGTGAGAATGCAGTTTTAAAAAGCACGGTGGACATTCCACAAAAATCTGTTTAARGGCATGTGTTTAAAGTACATAAATATGTATTTTAGTGTGCCATTGCCCTTTGAATGTCATTGTGAAAATGTAGTGAGATGTGGTATAATTCAATGAGATGGYGAGTTTTATTGCTGATTCTCAGATCTAATGCATCGTTTGATTGTAAGGAATGTTACCTGAGGGACTGACAGCCCTACCTGAGCCTAGCACAGTGGCTTTAAATTATCTTTTATGAGATTAATCTGTGAATAAAACTAACCATGAGTTAGGGTAGCTCGACTATAATAATCACAGACTCATCCGCTCTCTTGTGAGTGCTCTTTGGCTAATGCCTCACAGACTACCTCTCTTCTGGCTTGCCCCTAGGGACTTTTAGAGTAAGAACTGCACTCACCGGCAGTAGCCAGGGTTCGGGCTGCCCATATACAATGTAAAGGAGAAGCAGAGGTATTCTGCACACAATCAGAAACTGTCCTCCCCCTACCCAAGGCACGTCATTCACTACCTTAATTCTATCAGTCTCAGCAAGAATTACCAATGTATCGTCTCCCACGCAGAGATGGTTGCAATGTCCTAAAAGCATCAATTTAGATGGTAGTTCTGTGCCCAGAAAACTTGAGGTCCTGAAACCAACCTAAAGAAGCCTTTATTGAAAACAGTAGATCGTTCTGTAAGTGCCAACCCCTTAATATATGGTCACATGGAGCGGCATGACAGCGTAATTCCACTCTGCAGGAAGGAAAGCAGTTTGTGTCAGGCTGCGCTCTGCCTGCAAGTCCGAGTACTGTTGAACATTGTTTCAGGGAAGTTCTCGTAAAGGCTGGTGGAGATATGGACGCGTGGCAAATGGATTTGGCTTCATGAATCTGCTGGCTAAAACTCCTACGTATGGCATGAGCTGCGATAGCTGCTATTACAGCATATGAATTGTCGTAGCAGAAAGGGAGGAGCTGGCAGGACGTACAGACACCAGGCAAGGACTGCATTCCTGCCTTCCCAGTGGCGCGCTCTGGCAGATCTTTGTGCTCCAGTGTTTCAGCTTTCAAAAGGAGCTTTTGGAAAAAGGCTATGGAATAGCCACTCAGTTTCCACTCGACAGAAAGCAGCAGTTCAGACCCACTAACTGTAGATTCTTTTTAGAGAACAACCCTAGAAATGAATCAGTGAAAGGCGTAGCACAAAATAGGCTGCTGTTTCAACTGGCAACTGCAGAATACACTTGTGTTGGGCTATTTCTGTCTTCCTTGTACAAGAATAATTTCCATCATTTTAAATCATTTTCCCAAGTAACACAATCTGGTTTCATTTTCCAGCACTAATGGAGGAGAAACCTTTATTTAAATCTTGTAAACGATCATCGGTAACTAGATGAACCTGTAACAGAGCTAAATAAATATGCCAGATACCCAAATGAGCTTGCTATCTACTCCAAAGTGTTGGAAAAAATAAATAATTCTGATTAGTTCTTTGAGTGGCAAACTTCCAACCCCAGCTATAAAGGCAGGCCCTATGTACTCTGGAGCGGACATACTCCTTTAGCATAGAACAGAGTGAACTCTGCAGCAACGATGACTATAGCCAGTTATGGGAAGGCTGATCCACCAAGGAATAAACACTCACTCAATAGTCTACTGCAGTGATTTTTCAGTATTTTGTTTCATTTTGCAGATTACTTAACTTTTCTTCAGTTGAGCGTGCTTGTAATATAGTAAATTTAAGCTTATAGATAATTGACTAAGTTTTCTTAGTTACCTTTTTCGCTGACATCTTGGAAAAAGTTCATGGGCTGCTCTGGTCTGGGTGTGTCCACCCAGGTCTTACTTATCTAGGCTGAGTGCTGGACTGTACTTTCTATATGCTTTACCTAGGAAATAAACTCAAACCTCTGTGGAGAGTTGTGAAATTTTTTACTCTATAGAGAGCTGGTAGTAGTGCTATATAGCACATGAGCAGTGGTGCATAACCTCTCTGTAAACATCTGAATTTCATCCAATAGAAGCGGGAAAGGGAATGCTTTATGGTTTAGTGGATTTTTTTGTTCGGCATTTTTGTTTTAATTAATCTGTCTTTATTCCCCTGCTAATAAATTAGGTCATGGAGTGACATCTGTCTCCTTGCATAACTTGAACAGCGTAGGCACTACCGTGGAAGTCAATGTTTTCTGTGCTGCACTGTTTTCTGCAGGTTTTTTAACACGGTCATTATCAAAGAATGAACAATACAAATATAAATGAGCCATCAGAAGTTATAAGCTTTGAAGCTCTGTATAACAACTGGTCCTAAATAAAAGCAAGAATTTAAGCATCASCAGCAGCAGTTATATGGAGAAGAAAGAAACCTTTCATGTAGCGAGTACCTACAGAGAGACTCCTACTGATCACCACCACATGAAAGGATACCGAAGAGGAGACGTGCGAGACTTCAGTTGTACAAGGTTAATTCATTATCTGCTTGAATAATGGAAAAACAGAAGAAAGAACACAGGATGCTGAGAAGTTAAAAAGAAAGTCAGCCTGATTTAATTGGAAAGCATCACTCGGCTGGCTTCTTTAGTAATTGTTGGAAGGCATCCCAACTCTTTATATATTTAGAAGTGATATAATTCAACTCGTAAATAATTTCTTAATAAGCAACAGTTCTTCCAAAGTATGTGATTTAATCCTGCAGAGCTTGTGAGAAATAGGGCTGTTCCCTTCATGCTTTTAGAACATTTTATGACAACAATAATTTTTCCATTGTATATTTTAGAAGTAGGGTATCCCAATAAATGCATTTGGTATCCAATGAAATGACAAGGGCTTTGGACAGTAGGTAATAACAAAAGCTGGAACAATTATTACCATCAGTCCTATGGTGTCACAGAGATGAAATTACAATATCATTAGGGAAATCTACATAAATGTATGCAAGATTAGACCTGATTAAAAGGCAGTCTTTACACTGCTGGAAGACTAGCAAAATCTAGTGGTGCTGTGTTGTCATTAAGAATGAAAAATTTCCTGAGAAAATTTAAAAATATGTGTGTATATACATATATATTTATGCATATATATACACACAGTTCTTTGGTGGGGGTTTTCTTGTTTTGTTTTTGTTTGTTTGTTTTTTTCCAAAAGGACACTGAGCCTACAAGACCAAGGTCCGTATCGGCTCTGTTAGTTTGAAGAGGAGCAGAGAGCTGGATTCCCTATTGCACAACAGGAACAACTCACTTTTTCAGCCAAAATCTATGCAGCAAAGCTAATGCAAATGGCAGACACGGGCAGAAAGGGCTGTCTGACAACCTAGGAGATTGACAGGAAATCATATGGAATTTTATAAGAAATATATGCATTTCCAACAATATTTCAACCAGTCAGCATTTTATAATTTTATAATATTTTTATAAATAGCTTAGTAAGAACATTTCCAGCTTAGGGATATGCTAGGGTTATGCTAGGGATAGCCCATAATTCATGAATTTCCCTGTTCTCAATTGCGCAAGTAGATACAGCCATAATATTTGTCCAGTCTTAAGTCTCTTTAGGTCCAGAGTGATTATTGTTCAGTCAACCTATTAAAAATAAATCTGATGAGGGGAGCGCTCCCTCCCTTGGTATAGAACAGTACCGGTTTATCAGTGCAGGTGGAACTATGCCAGTGTACACCAGAGGATTTAGCTTCTTATTTTAAAGAAGAGGAAATAGTTTCAGAGGCTGGATCTGTACATTGGGACAGGAGATACAGGAAAGACCAGAGATTCTTCTTGATTCAGGGGTTATGTTTTTCTATGACTTCAGTGCAAATTTCAGCAAYGCTCTGACTCATCTTTGGGATATTATTCAATATGGCTATTAAACGTCAGATGGCATGAACAAGGTTACCTTAGCACAGGCAAAAATTTAGGACACATTTGGAAAGATACGAGAGAGGAAGGAAAAAAAAAAATCAGGATTTTTTTATTCAATTTCACACTGAGGTCTGTTCATTTTACTCAGAACATACCCTGTAAAATGACAAAGCTATTTACATGAACAAGTTTAAGCAGGGCTTGGCTGTGAAATCCCTGGCTGTTAACGAAGTGTGTTTTGATTAGTTTCAACTTGCTTTGGGTTTAAAAAAAGTAACAAATAGCGCTGAAAATCAGCGAGGTGCCAAGGCTGGCAACTGGGATTCCCTCGAGCCACCAGCCGTTCTAATCAGGGTACCGCTGAAAAGCGCTGTTTTGAGAGCTGTTCTCTGGCAATGGAGAAAGAAACGGCTTTTCATTCATGTTCTTCCCACTTCAGTGGGTTAGTCAGGACTAACCGAGTAGAACAGGCTCATTATTGTACCTGTTCAAAGGATAAGGATTTTATATATTTATGTGGAGGTGGCTTTCTTCATGTTACTAACCTCTCGCAGTTAGTCAGGACTTCAAAAGTGTTACTTTGCTCCACTTACCGCTTAGATCATTCAGTTCATTTCTGTACATCTCAATTAGGGAAAGCAAACCAAACTCTCTGGAACTCATTCATTAACAGTGTGCTGCAATGGAATGTTGCAAATCCTACAAGGAATCAGAGGAAACTTCTTCCACTGAATCATTTAAAGGCTCCATATAAACATGTCTGTTACCATAAAATTTAGCTAAGCATTTTCCCCTCCCCAAGTAAACATTGTCTGAAACATTAAGCCAACAGTGGCCATCTTGAGCTCTAAGTCCAAAAATACAGCAAAAGGCCGCAATTAGAACTAACGGACACTTTGGGAGTTGCTATCATTACAAAACAGTTTTGCTAGAAAATACCATGCTCTATATTGCACATGAAAGAAAAATGTAGTTGCGAAAGGGAAGCGATGACCCTTCTGAATTCAGTGGTTTACTTCTGTGTTATCCCGAGGGTTGCATCTGTGAGCGAGTCTGTTTCCCATGCTAACATTTCTGTACGGATTACTTACCAGTGAAACAAATGGCTCCTTTGCTGTGTCAGTGCTCCGGAGGTACAAAAGTGCAGAGAATGCCCCGTTCGTTAGATTTTGTGCAGGCATTGTAGCTTATCTGAGGAAGCCAAGAAAGCGGTGCTTAAAGGACATAATCCTGCCCCGCACTTACCTGCTAAACAAGTTATTACCCCAAGCAGTCCCTAGGCGCATTCATTTTCCTTGGCCCCTAGAGCGACAGCACAACTCACTCCTACGGCAAGACGAGTCGGAGCCGCAGTGTCATAATTGTAGTCCAGTGTTTGATGAACAGTTTCCACCTCTGCATCATTGCTGCTAGCGTACTGAGCAGCACACAGCTAAACCTGTTCTGAAGCAGGGAGGAGAGCAGGGGGGTGTTTGTGTGTCTACTGAATGATTACTATAAACAAGGTATCTGAAAGAACATTATTTTGTAGAAATGAGGGAGGAAGGAAAAGTCCATTTAGCTTGCACCTTTGCCACTAAAGAAAACACACCAGGTATGTTTTGCAAAGGGGATGAACAAAAGAGGAGATGCTGCTATTAATGCAATACAAACTGTCTATTAAACAACAAAGAGCAAGCTAATGCATTATTTGTTGTTCAACACTCTCCATCTAATCTTTCCTCACCCAAGTAGAGAGGTGTTGTAGATTTTCCAGGTCAAATGAATACCTAGGTAGTCCTACAATCAACTGGGAAAATAAATAAAATCAAAATTCACACCAGGAGAATACTAAATTTCATAGAAATATACCCTCATCATTTAGACCATACTAGACATTATCAGAGGTCTAAACTGGCTTTGGCACGGGTTTTTATTTGAAGAGGAAAGCCAATTTTTCTTGTATAACAAAGAAGGGGGAAAAGATTACACAAGCAGGACTTGAAGAACAGAGTGTGATTATAGTTGCCTGTATTTAACCAAAACACATTAACTAGCATATGTGATAAGAATGACAGCCAAAAAATAACATAGAACTAAGAGTTCCAGAGATCTTGTAAATCGTGAGAGCTTGGTAGAATTAGCCTACAATACTTAAAAACTTTGGGGTTTTTTAATCATCCACTGCACACATTTCTCCATTCCTGTCGCTGAAGCATTTACTGCTTTGGTGACCTGTGCCTTTGGCCTCTTCACTTCTGAAGCTAAAGCAAAGATACTGCTATTGAAAGTCACTCCTAAATCTAGCCATTGACACAAGTAATTTATATTCCCATATTCCAGCTGAATTGCGTAATTATTTTATGAAAAAAAGGAGGAGGAATGAGGCAAGAACAGACACAGTAAGATTTCAGCTTGTTCTCTGCTTGAGAAGTTGTCATAGTGAAAAGTAAACATAACTAAAAGAAATCAGGAAACAGTCCTTCTCTGCATTTACTGATCCAGTCCCCAGTCTGGAGGATGAGAGCCTGAGTATGGCGAAGACATACTTTTTGTATTTGGGACATTAATTCAAGCAGTAGCCACCATGCGATGCATGGTTATCCTCTGGTAGCTGTGGGAAATAAGAACGGTAACACCAGATATCCTGTACAGAGACCATACAGTCTGAGAAACATGATGCAGGGAATCTCAAAAAAATACGGTTGATTGGAATATGTCCCCTTTAAATAGCAAGTTCCCTCTAAAAGAATTAGGGAAGAGCACCTGCTGGATATTAAATCAGCCTTGGATGAGAAATGGTTGGAGACAAACCTGAGTACATCATGGGAAGCAGGGAAGCGTCTTTGGAAGAATATTCTCCCTGTCATCATATACATCATAATTTTACATGGCCAGTTTAGGCCATTATCACTGATATCAGTAAACGCTTTCTTTCATGAAACACTGAATATAGCAAAAGAATTCTGATCTATGCAAAAGGAGGTAGAATCGTGTCCTAAATCTCCTTGTTCGTATGCAACCTTAGGATCTACAGGTATTTCAGAGGCAGATCCTCATACAGCAAATGCTCCTCCACAAGGTAGCATTTTCTTTACCTTTGTAAAGAAAATAAGAGCAAATATTTTCTTGAACATTTTGTTTTCTGTAGTTTATCTGAGCAGATATCTAACTTTTTCTTACCACATCATCTTGGCCATTTATTTGAATTTTTGTAAAGTTCTCTTTAGAAAGAAAACAAAGGAGGGAGCTGCCTCCAAATGCATATACTTTCATTGATTCTTCTGTCAATACATAGGTATTAGATAATATTTGCTTTTTAAAAATAAAGATCTTCTATATGTAAATGTAAAATAAGTAAGTAATTAAATGACACTAGAAGTCGTCATTACAGGCATATCCAAATTCAGACATTCAGGTGTATGTTTTTTAAATACTGAAATATGCCACATTGCTTTTATGGTGTTGGTCTGGTTTTTATTCTGGAATAAAGCGGATAGCTGGAGAATTGTCAAGCATCTCTAGAATTTTACAGACCATACCCATCACAATGTTAATGAGATTTATCAGTTTCCATTTACAAAGCAGTATAATTATTACAACTATCTAGATTAAGAAAATCAGTGCTGCCCTGAATAAATTCTTGTGGCGTATCGTCACATTTATAGACTTGTGTTTATAGCATTTTAATATTCTCAGTTAACCAAAAGTCACTAGATAAAAATCTCTCTTCAGTTACTGTCTTAGGATGTATCTTCTGTGGGAGTTCCAGGAAGAAGAAGCATCAGCCAACTCTGAGCATGAACATGGGACCAAAACGTAGGCAATGAGAGCTGACTTTTTTTTTTTTTTTAACCCACTGCCTCTATTTGTCAGAAATCTTGCAAGCTGTAACGCACTGCTTGGATTTCTATGCAGTCTCTCACTATATAAAAGACAGGGTTCTGGCATTTGGAGTTTTATTTCTTTGATAAAAGCTTTCCACAAGCGATTTCTGTGTATATTAAAGTCAAATAAGCGTCAACTGATGCAACATTATGCTAGTGCCACTGGGCTGCACTTAATGAGAGTTCGCATAGTGGGAAGGTAGTCTGAGGGGCTCACTGGGGTGCCCATTTGCTGTAAGAAAATGTGATTTTATCATGAGCGTATTTTGCATTGGAGGGGTGGTTGTTAAGCATGCTGGAAGGGTAAAGCAGTGTGGAAAGCTTCTGCGTGTGTTTTCTCGGTAAGCATGAGAGTAATATTTGGGGAGAGAATATTGAAAAGCAGCGAGTGGTAAATCATCTTCCGGCTTTAGGCTTGAAGAAAGGACAGACAGCTGACTGATGGGGAGATGCTGGTAGCATTGCTCCTACAACAAATCTTGAGAGACCTGTAGCTAGGGAGGGCCCAACGCTGCCAGAAGAGAAGAAATGCAAGTGAGCAAGTTCACCCCAAAGGCAAAGGCAGGCCTGAAGAGTTAGCACTGTGCCAAGGGGACCTCAGCAACACCGTCAGGCCAAGAGGAAGAGAAGAGATTGCTGCAAAAGAAACTATTTGAATAGACTTGGGCGGGGGGGCTGGGGGCGGAAAAGCATGCCAGCTCTTGAGTTTGGCAGCAAGAACGGCTCCACTAAGGTGAGGTCAGCTGAGTTAAATTTCTGCCCGGTTATTTGCCAAGGGAAGCCTCAAATATATTGTAGTGTAGGGCTTAATAGCATAACACTAGGAGCTCAAATTAGCTTTAATTAAAATGAAATAAGAATAAACAAAAGGGGTCCTCTTCCAGACCTTTCATGTTGAGTATGCAATGTGCTATGTCTCTGTGGGGAGGACTGCAAACTTTCTCTCTTTTGGCTTAAATCATCCTGGGAAATGTCATTAAATTAATAATCACTGCTAGTAAAAGTTAAATGATTTATTTTAGAGTATCATTCAACTTGATGATAGAGTTTATTTAAATGTTCCCGCTAACAGTTTATTCCCTRTGAGCAATATAGCAATACCTATATTCAGAGCACAAACACTGGATTATTGTTTTCTAGGCTTTGTGGTGCAAACCCACAGAAAACTCCTGAGATTATTTTGGTATATGAAATAATAGTAATGAATGACAGATATACGGTCATTCCTTTTTAAGGCTCCAGTCTCCATTTGAAAGCATGCAAATGTATCATTTGATTGAAGGCTCTCTGTGGCAGTGATTGCTTTCTGCTCATTGTTTATGTAATTAGATGTGGATGTCCCTGGGTTATGCTACAGCAACCACAGGAGCACAGAGCAGGAACTACAGACAAATGTTGTTTCAGGAAAAGCTGAACCCTACGAAACACATGAGCATAGTAGTCTCATTTCTCTAGACGAGCATATGATAGGGATTGTTAGACCCTCCTGCTAAAGGGAATAGGACCAGTTACCAGAATTGGGGTCCAAGTGGTCTGGCCCATCCTTACCTGACAAAGTCCTCTCTGGTGGGTTGCCCGTACACAGCAGTACAGACCAGAACTGTTCAAGCCCCTCTTCAAGAAAGGAATTAACATTTTTCTTCATTGTAGAAAAAGTTGAATTAGAAACATGAGATTGGGCAGAATCCAGTTTGTTCCTATGGGACTGGTGAGAGCTGAGCAAGAAGTAGGTTTTGTCACGCTTCTTCAGGCAGAAAGAGCACTGAACCCAGCAGAGCCTTAGAGCAGGACTAAGAAACGCAAGATTAGCTCTCTGCCAAAGGAGGACTCACCAAGTCCTAAAAAGCAGTAAGAAGAAGTAAGCAGTGTTTCCCCTCAGACGACTGCTAGACTGTCTGAGGAAGCTCCACGGGGTGTTCACTCTTTGAGTACCATGTCAAATCCAGGAGAGATCAGGTGGGCCTAAGCTCACCTTTGGAAACTTTCTTGATCAGCCTCAAGAAGCTGCCTGTGCGTATAATGGCTCCGGAAGGAAAAGTAGCATGCCGGTAGCTCTGTTTCTTCAGCATGTACTACAGACACTCTAAAAATTCATGCTCGAGATTAAGAAACGGCAAAATTGACCAAATTACCTTCAGAAGTAGCAGTTGTTTTGGTGGAATGAATTTTTGTTCCTAGGCACAATTTTTATTTTTTAGCAGAGCTGTGAAATTGTCTATTATTCTATTACCATTAACCAGATATAAAGGCAGCAGTTTTGCTGGCATCTGAAACAGGGAGATGGTAACAGCACGCGGGCTGTGCTGCGTTTCTTTCTCGAAATATCAGGCTGGGCCTGATTCAGTTCATGTGGAGTCTCTCTCTAGAGACTGTTGTGGCTGCTGTGTTCAGAGGTAACGTTTCTGCATTATCCTGGATATTCAGCTGGATGCTTTCAGTACATGTGTAGGTATCGGCACAAATAAACTCAGTACATATGTACTCAGAGATTTCACAGACTTGAAACCTCATGAGGGATGGCACATTCTGCTTATCTGTGTCCATCGTTGAGGCTTGTCCTTGCAGGGTTTTCTTTAGGTAGCATAAAGGCAGTGATTTTTTTATTTTTCCTCTGCAAATTCAATCCTGACTCCGTATAGCTGCAATATCATATAATGAGGCTATATACATATATATGTGTGTGTGTGTGTATATATATATATACATAAACCACAACACATTGCTGTTACTCACATGCCTCAGAATAATGAAACAGGCCTCTTAAGAACCGTCTTGACCATTTCAGTACTTTTCCAGATCTTTTCCATTTCTGCTTTCCTGAAACAAAGAGTTGCACTTAGAGTGAACTTCTACACCATGGGTGGTTACAGCTACTGCTGTTAAACTGTTATTAGAGACTCCCTGATGACAGAGAAAGCATCCCTGTTATCAGAATATTCCTCCTGGCACGATATGTTTTGCAGTATGTATACACACAATGAACAAGATAAAAGTACGAAACCAGATTATCTTCATTAGCATTTATCCTCTACAGGAGCTTTGACTGCAAGATGTTATTTATGCTGCTTGGGTCAGTTACATTGCTAYGGAAGTGTTGACGCCATGCTTAGCACTTTAGTTTAAACCCATAACAAGGAAACAATCATTTGTAGTCTAGTTTCTCCTCCCTTTTTTCCAGTATAACCTCAGGATTTTTTCTTTCATTAGTGTAAGACAGCAAGACACTAACTTTTGGCAGATATTATTCATGCAGATTTTGAACCAAGGAGGAACAGAATTGACCTGCAAATCCACCTTACCTGCAAATCCACCTTACTGAGTTTTGTATTTCCTTCCACAGGAAATAATCTTTTGCTTTTACTGTAGGACTCAGCTTATTTTCATTAGGCTACACTAAGGTTTTCATGGTTTAAAAATTATTCCTTTTTATTAAAGAAAAGGATGGATAAACAGTGGTCATTCTTTACGACAGGATTACAGAGAACAAATATGGAAAATACAGCAGGTGGTCTAGTTCATGTGGGATGGATAGACACATATTAGTCTGTGTCTTTTTTTCACACTGATGGAAGCCATCACATATTCCATTCTTAGTGTTTTGTGCATCTTGATCGGATGCTTGACCTAACACTGCAGATGAGCAGTGCAGAGCAGATCACCCAAAGGATATATTAAAGTCCAAATCGGGCTTCATCTTAAAGGAAAACAGGGTTATAGATCAGATCTGAGGCACGAGGCAACATGTGCTTTCTTCCTACCAATAAATCCCCAATCAGATGCACAAAAACTTGTAAGAGAGAGAGAGCGTGATGAATCCCAGCTGCATTGACCAGCGTTAATTTTTCCTTTGGTCAGGAGTTTTCCATTTAGAATCTGGGTTGGCCATCTCCCCAGCAGCTAATCCTTCTCTAGAGGCAGGGGGGGAGGAAAAAAAAAAAAAGAAAAAAGAAAGTAAGTTAAGGAGTCCACACAGCCTAATATTCTGCAACTGTAAATTTTTTTTTTTTTTTAAATAAACAGGCAAACAGTAGAGCATTGTTTAAAACAATAAGTAAATGGAGACTCTTCTAGTTTTGTTGTCCTCTTTTGGGAACAAGAGTAAACAGGCATAAGCAGACTCTCTTTTTCTTTTTAAGTATTCATGTCTTTTGCCTTTTCAGTTTCAGCTTTGCTGCTGTTAAGAAATACTTTTCTAGCACTTTCATACTGAAAACAAGACATTGATTTCACCCTGGATCAACAGTATTGACGCGTTCAGTTTACATTTTTCTTGTAAAGGTATGCAGAGCGCCAGTGTTCATGTGTGGGCAGCTACTTCGGTATAGCGCGTGCTTAATCTGTTCTCTGTTGAAGAAGGGAAAAAAAGCCCTAAACTACAAGGAAAAGGAATTTACTCATTTGCTTGTCAGCCAGGATAAGCAGATGACATTAAAAAAATATTTTTTTTTTTTAAACTTGTAACACCATTGGTTCATTTATAACTATGCCATTGAACTAACTCATTGAAGATGAATTCTACAATATCAATTCTGATGGTTATAACCAAACAGCAAACAGGTTTTGCTTCAGCAAGGCCATAGTGGGATTGTCTGTTAGAAGTCTCCAAAGAAATCTTTAAACTTTTAGTGGTGGGGGGGGAAATACTTCAAATGAGTTAAAAGAAACCAGAGCAGGCACCATTCAGACACTGATACTATCAGCAGCTTTTACTCAGAAAGGGAGGATGGCCTCAGGTCTTTTATGGACTTGCACAAGCATCGTTCCCATCTGGTGTTGCATCCCTGTTGTAAAGCTGCAGCACAAAGCATCAGCTATTTGGAGCTGGGTGAAACAAAACTGTCTGCTTCAAATGGCAATGGCATTCTCACTGCCACGATTGTGCGGGCAGGGCCTGGGCCTGTATCCTGTAACCTATTATGGTAAGCGAAGTGTAATCGTTTAAAACCTGGGTCAGAAAAGCTGACACTCTCTCCGCCCTGCAGCGGGGCACAGAGCAGAACGCGGTGCGTGGCTACGTGCTGAGGCACCGCGCGCTGGGGCAGAAGGACGTCGGGCGGAGAGAGCGAGGGATGCCTTGCAGCCAGGAGGCAGAAGGAGGGCCACTAGTATGGCAAGCGGTGAATTAATTGGGAGTATTTTCTTCACCCCAGAAGACTTCACAAGTTGCAGTAACTCTTCCAGATTTTCTGTAGTCCTTTTTTCCCTCCCAAATATTCTCAGACTAGGAATTAAAATTTTGGACTGCACTTAGTGATACATTAGATGCCTTTACAAATCTAGGCCTTCGCGTTCATGTAGGAAATTAAAACTGTTATGAATACACAGACATAGGTAGCACCCACATACCTTGTAAGTAAATGATGCTGTGACATACAAAATATTTAACTAGGCATGACTCAAGGTGAGGGCTCAGAAGAATATTTCTTTAGTAATTGACTTACACACCCGCAGAGTCCCTTCTATCAAGAGTTTTGGTGTGGGTTTTTTTGTTTGGTTGGTTTTTGTTTTGTTGTTTGGGGGGGGTGTTCGTTTGTTTTTGTTTGGTTGGGGGTTTTTTTGGTTGGTTGGTTGTTTTGTTGTTGTTGTTGGGGGGGGGGTTTTTTTGTTTTAAGAACATTAATCAGTCACAGGATAAGCCGCACTTTAAACTCCCTTATGCCCCTATCAAGCCCTCATGTTGCAGCAGGTTTGGCATCCTTTGTTTTCTTTAGTGATAGTCACATAATGGTCCTACTGTTCCAGCTGTATTACAGCCACAGCTGTCCCTATTCGTTGACTGCCAAAGAGCACGTCCAAACGTGTTGTAACCTGTAAGCCCTCATCTTCCACAGCCCTGTGACTAGTAGCTGAATTGTAAGCACTAACCAGCATCTTCAAAATATTTTTTCTTTTAATTAATTGACTCCCCCAAAGAACATAACAAGCAAAGAATAAAAATGAGACAATAAATAGCCTATGCATAAGGTTAATTAAACTTTTCTTAATAGTTTTAAATATGTTGTGGTCAGTCTAGAGTGTCTTGGGAGAGTTAACCGCTATCAGACACTTCTTGCCACTATTGTCCTCTTCATCTTCCCCTTGTTTGACTTTGTTCTCTAGTTTAAAGAGAGTTTGGAAGTATGGCTGGAGTTAATTGGGAAAATTAACAGCTGCTCTGGTGTTTTATTTAGGGACCCACAGTATGTTTTTCCAGATGTACCTGATCTCTGCCATTGTTTTGTTTCCCTCCTATCCATCACCTTCTTAATTCAAAACCCAGTGATCTAGGAAGAAAATACCAAGGTAGGAAAACAATAGCACATGGTGTTCATAAAAAAATATCTCCCTCATTTGCCAGATATGCAGATGCCATTAACATAAATCAATTCCAAGCTTAAACAGCCTGCCTTTCCCCTCCACAGCCCCCACTTCCCTTGGCCTCTTCTCATTTACACACACACTGTTCAGTCACCCCTACTCATCCAGCACTTGCACTGTGTCGGTGTCCTCAAAGCATTTCAAGCAAAGAAGGCTAAGTAGTATTGTCAGTGGGTTTTTTGTCTTTAAAAAAACAAAACAAAAACACACAACAAGAGTGAATTGCAATTTTGCTTCCAATCGCTCCCCCTCTGTGGGGCGAGGTGGGCTATTTTGGGTGTATCTGAACAGCGTGCTGGAGGATGGTGAAGAGAACCTGCTCTGCGGAGATACTGGTGTAGTTCTGCAGGGACACAGGGCCAGAGCTGCCAACCCCCATCCTCTCCCTCTGGATGTGGCAGAGCTCAGCCGAGCGCAGCTGGGGAGCCCACTTGGTCAGCAGCAGCCTGACCCCTTCTGCAGTTGCAGCCTATTGTGTGTTTTTTGAAAGTTTATTCACCTTGACCTGGTTTAGCAGAAATACTTTTTCCCCCATTTTCTTTCAGCCTCATATTAAGCTACAGAGAAATGCCATCCTGGGAGTTTCACAGCATCTTCAGACCAGCTATCCTTGGGGTCCCAATTGCTTGCTTTCTCATGGAATTTTGTACATCCCTAGAGCATAGACGTGGTTATTTTTCATGCCATTCTTAATATGTTAGAGTCAAAAATAGAATTACTTTATGTAAAAGGCAAGGACGTTACATCTCTGGAGAAAGAGCAGCGTACTGCAACAACAAGCAACTTCAAGGCACAAAAATAAACCCTCAGAATTTTCTTCCTGAGGGGATAACAAATGGGGGAGAAAAGAAGAAATCGGTGAACCAGTACCTAATAGCCTGTTTCTTAGCTGCACTTTATCTGTTTAAAGCACACATATTGCACAGAGGCCTTGTTTAATATTTAGGGCTGATATTGCCAGGCCTTGCTTTACTAACGGCATATTATTATGTTCCTGCTGGGAACAATTGGCTCCTGCATGCTAAAGAGACTTCCGTGGAAGGAATAGAAAGCATTTGAGCTACAGAAGCACAGGGAAATCTGCACCTCCTGTTAACCAGGAGTGATGACTGTGGTAATTACCAAGCACCAAGCCCAGAAAAGCACAGATAACCTCCATAGCCCTTCTCTATCCCTCACCCTACCAGGGAGGGTATGAAAGAATACACAGAAAAGCTCATGCATCCCGATCAAGAATCCAAGTCATTCATGAAATTGCACTCAACTCCCCCAGGATCTGTTGCGAGTGTCACAGTGTTCAAAGATTCAAACATCAGAAAAAGGGCATAGTGCTCCCAGGCACCAAATCCCCCAGCTATACCAGAGGTTGAACCAGGAGATTTGCTTCTGGGCCACTGCAAGTGAAAAAAAGTAAAGCACAGATGTAACAGGTGGAAAGCACCTGCCATATAGTTGTACACTGTCCTGGCTCTGTTTTCTCTGTGCGTGGTTTGGGGGTTTTTTGTTTGTTCTAAAGAGGCAAGGGGAGAGACTAAGTTGTTACTACATTCCTGGAGCAAGAGAGATTGTATGTACCGAAAACAGAAAGCCTCAGCTGCTTTAAGTGAGGCGATTCTAGCTGCTGGCTTCAGGGATGCGTAGCTGTGTCCCCCATGCTTAGATAACACAGGCTAGATTTTCTATTATTCGGTGCTTGCAATTTTTTTTTCTCTCTTCAAGTTTTTGCTCAAACCAGAATCTACCAGTTTGGAAACTGATCATAAATAAACTGCAAGCAAGTTCTACAGATCATCTACAAAGAGAAATTGCTACAATAATTGCATCTGGGTAAAAACAGGGTAGCTGCAAGATCTTGAAAGGTTTCTCATGGCTTATAAGAGTCTCAGTGGTAAATAATACTTCGGCAAGAAAATCCTTTCTTTTCTAGATAACTGTTACTTTTGTGTGGAAGAATGTGATGGTTGAGTTCTTTTAAAGAAGCCTATGAGGCTTTTTTCCTTAACAAGATAATTGGTTTATCATTCATTATATGCCTGATGCTCCCCCAGAGACTTTGCCCCGTCTAAGCAATAAACAGTTCCTTAGCACCTATCAAAGAACTTGTTATTGTCCTGTTGTGAAAATTACACGGCCAGRCATTAAAACAAGCATAATTTTCCTATAGAGATCATAATTATTCCTCTAATTAGACATTTTTGCTACATAGTCACCATGATACCTTATTTTTAAATGCAGTGTCTTTAAAAGGAAGGTGTAAGAAATGTGGTAATTGTGGAGAAGACAAAGGATACTAAACACAAAATGCTTCAGAGACTGAAGTTAAACTCTTCAACAGTTACTGCCCAGGATTTGCTATATAGCATATATTGGCTGACCACAGCTAGCATTTAAAGAAAAAACCACTAATATAATCACAAGTATCTGTCTCAAAATACAGGAACAGGATCAACAGGTCATTGCAACAAGTAGTAACCAATCCTCCTGCATTCCCATTCCCTAAAGACCAGCCCAGACAATGTCTTGGTCTATTATAGCTCGATCTGTTGCAAATACTCCCCTTGTCAAACCTTTGCTGTCAGTGTGCAAGTGTTTTGTCTTGCAGTACCAGCCAGAGTTAAACCACCATTTTGCTTCCAGGTGCAAGCAAAGCCTTGCGTGTACTCTGTGTGTACCTCGGGGTGCTGTGTCAGTAAGCTCTGCATTGTTTACACTCGCCACCAATTGCCAAAAGTTACCCAGATGTGTTTGCTGCCCTGGCAGAGCTTCCCTGCATGCTACAAAACGGGAGGTGCAAAGGTGAAACGGAACACTTGAAAGTCGCTCTTCAAAGATACCATTCCCTGTGCTTCAGCCTAGTTTAGGTTTTGGTTCTGATATATGTTATCAGATTAAAAAAATTAAGAGCTTTGGTAGCCACTTTCAGAGAGGTGACTTTGCTGCTTGCATGTGCCAAGCTCGTACTGGGCAGGCTAGACCCGAGGGCTGGGTCGTTGGCAAAGCGGTTGGTGTCTGGTACCTCCGTTTGGTTTGTGGCACAGGGACACAGTGCAAGGGTCCTCACTGAGCCTTTTTGTCAGGGAGTGGTTTCCTCTCTCACAAGCTGGATACGAGTTTTCAGGATATGACTGAGTATAATGTCTCATTTGGAATGTCAAATAGCAGCCATACAAAATCACAGCACCGTGTCAGCTGTGCCATATAATCAAGGGAGCTCTTGTGAAGGTTTCCATACCACGGGCCAGTTTCGGCCACGGGACAGTGCTGTTATCCAGGCACTGCTTGCCAGCTACTGCTTTCAGGCACGGGAGAAGAGTACAGCGGTGTAGTTCAATTCCCAGCCAGCTACTGGGGGTAGCAGGAGAAAAGCTTAGCCGGCCCCTTTCTTGGCAACTCCAGCAGAGCTGATGGAAACCGCAGCTGAGCTCCTCTCCCCCTGGATATCGTCTCTGGAGGCATTACCGAGATGAGGACAACAGTTTAACCGCTCATTCCGCATCGCTCCTCTTCTCTTTACAGAAGGGGCTCCCCAGCCTACCACCACCTCCGCCAGGTATTGAAAGACACACTCCAGTATGTAGCAACAATATATTATTAGTAAAGTAAATGCCAAATACAAGCCAGCTGCTGAAATAAGACTATCATTAGGAATCTCCAGTTGCTAGATTCCCAGACAGTTTGCAGCATGATTGCTGCTCGTATAAAGCACTGAAAGGAAAAATGGTCTTTTTCTTTTTTCCATTCAGTCATGTTCCCTCTGTAGGGCTGTTGCTGCCATTTCCAGCACGTCCAAGTTTTGCCTTCAGACATTTGGGTACTGGTAAGTTCTCCCAGGATCATATAATTATCAGTCTGTAATCTCCTGTTCCACTACGGAAATGAGCAACCTTTTTATGTTCATAGCAACAATTTAGAAGTGTTAAAAGTTTGAGTGCCGGGCCATCGGTGCTTACACATGTTTAAATTGGCCCTCCCTGAAAGCTGACATATTCCATCTGGTCTATTGGATTTCTTGGCTTAAAGTTACTGGAAACACTGAATGTTTCTTCTGCAGTGATCCTGTAGCTGTCCAAGAGTAATATGCATGCTTACAGTTAGCTCCCTGGCTGCTCAGTACTAAAATACTGTGGGAGAAGTGCTTTTAGTGCACTTTTTTTCCTGTCTGCTTTTAGAGCTATTTTGAAATCCTGAGTTCTGCAGTTCACCTTTCTAGTCAATCTTATAGCATGTAAGTGATACTTAAAAGGATAAATAAAACACACAAGTTTGCAGCTCATTACCTCTAAACATTTTGCCTGAATGCTGCAAATTAAGCAACTAGAATTTTTTGTTGTTTGTTTTTCTACATTCTCCTTTCCAAATCTGCACTAGCTTTTTCTTGTCCTTACAGCTTTACATAACAGCTTAATAAAACTCCCCGCTCTTATTTTCCTCAAAGGTTATTTATGCTTTCTTAACTATTTATGTCAAGAAAAAGAGACATTACAGGTAACTGCAGGTTATAATGAAAGAAGTTGCCAGCCCAGTAAATTATCAACACCAGCAGCAACACTGGATTAACCATTCAGATATCCACTGCTCATTTAACTCTCTGGAAGAGCTTTATGATACAGCTGCCTCATTCCTTCTCATTGGCATTCCCACTCTCCAGGCTCAGGGGCAGGTACGTCACTAGGTTAAAACACACAGATGCACTCAAACTGGGTCACAGAAATCATTAAAACAGCACATTCCTACAACAATTTTTACAACCCAGCTATCTCATACTGTAGCAGACTCTGAGAGTGTGCCAGTCCCTCGGCTTAGTCCATCTCCCACAAGCCTGAGCAACTCCGAGCAGCTGGAGGGATGCCCACATTTCCAGCAGCATTGCTGACTCCTTAAAGCCTGTCTTTTGCTGCACAGGCTGCCCTGCATTTGAAAATGGAGGATTCAGGAGTACTAAAAATATTTCAGCCTCTTCATCATCTTTACTTTCCTATGTATTTCCCTCTTGTTCAGTTAAGATTCAGCCCTTTGCTTACTTACAGCACAGCTGGAACACAGATGCAGGGACCATTTCTGATTCCCATCACCTCCCATTCCTACCAGGCTGCAGGACCGCAGCGGGCTCCTGCAGCCTCTTCATGTTTTTAGGTCAGTCCTTTAACGTACAACAGCTCAGCTCAGCTCTCCAGGATGCTCTCGAGCTGAGTGCCCCCCACAGATGCACTGCCTGACAGTGGCTTGAAAACACAACCCACCACTAACTGCTGGGAGCTGGGGTTACATTCCCAGTGTAAGTGGGAGATAAGGCACACAGCTCCAAGTGTGATTCACTTTAGATCAGGTGAAGTCAGTGGTTGAGGTAATTGATTAACGAGTACAAGCTGCAGCAGGCACGACAGTAACAACTCCCAGCATCAGACGTAACTCCACAGGTGCCACAAAACCAAAGAAATTGCTTTGTATCCCTTCTCTCTAAGCAAGCCTGCTAATACAATTAAAAATGCACTGGACAAACTCTGCAGACTTAACTCCTACTCTGTCCATTTTTACCTGTGAAGCAGCACTCCCTCCAGAGCTCGCTTCAACACGCCTTTCAGCCATGTGCCAGGGGAGAAAATATCCTGGCTGCAAAGCTTTATTAAGGCTTTGACTAAGAAGTGGCCAACTGGGAGGGAAATGGACTCGTGCTCGGGGGGGTTGTTTCCACGTCTGCGTAATTGCTTTCCGAAAATGTCRACCGTGCTCTCTCCTGGGCATAGTGGGAGCATGTTCTGGTTCACTGCTTCTGCCGTGTGTTTTGTACAGAGTGGCTGAATGGATATTTACATGAAAATAGTATTGCTGAGCATTTAGTTCTAATCATTTTGTACGTGGTACAGCCATCTGGAATCAAAGTATTTCGAGAATATTACAGATGCTCTTGCATTTTAGTGTCAAAAACTCTTAAAATATAAAACTCTTACATCCACTCTCTAGAGTTGCCAAACTTCTTCTACGCTTCTGTTATTAAGCAACTCTGTTATTAAGCAATCCTGTTATTAAGTTTAGTGGATGTGAGACATCTTTGTCATGTTCAGCACCGTGTGCCAGAAGCTGGGCCGTCACTGGTGGGGCGTGGTGTAGCACCCTGACCGCAGGACTGCCCCGGCGGGGGGAGCCTCTCCCCTTCGTCCCGCCTGCAGCCGGGCGTGCGCCATTCCCTCTTCGCGTATCACAGCTGTGGAAATACAGGTCCGAAGAGTTGCACTTTTTGAAGGACAGAAGATTGCTATGGGATTAATCCCGCTGCATGGGGCTTTTTGAATCGCTTTTATCATACACAACTCTCTAGATGACAGAGAGAGAGAGAGGGAGAGAGCAGATCTGAAGGCAGAACTGGTCCTGACTTTGGTAAAAACTAAGATGTCAGACTTTCTGTTATGGAAGCTAACCATTACCCAGCAAAGAAGTATGCTCGGAGGTTGGTTTTTCTTTTTTAGCTTTGGTGTAATGTTCCTGAAAGCTAATAGCATCTATAATGTTGTTGCTGATTTGTTTTGCTGTATGAAAGAAGGCAGAAAATAGAATTGCTGTATGTAGGAGGCGAAGATGATGTATTTTGTATAATGAGCAATGTGCTGCGGTAAGAAAAGACTGCCACGGTAAACCTACAGTCCCCATGAAAGCTGCATTTAATCATGTGGCTAGCCACTTGTGATCTTTGAAAGGCAAGGCGTCACCTTGGTGTCTGAGCACTACGTGATTTTGGAGGCAGGAATCCAAACAATCCATCCAGTCTCTCTCGCACCTTCCAGGATACACTGCTGTAAAACTGTGCACGCCCTGAATTTAAGCAAGTCGAGCATAGCCCTTTGCAAACAGCCCCCATGCCATTGTCTAGGCTGCACAAATGGGCTGATGACTGTTGTCTACCTCGTCCTCATCGCACACACGTTGTCTGACCCCACCAGCAGGCGCTCGGGCAGGTGGAGACCGCGGGCTGAGGCTCTGCAGAACGCCGATCCTGGCGGCCAGGTTGGTGGCTTGCTGGTGCAGCTGGGATGCACCAGTTGTCCTCCTCCCTGAGCTTCTCAGCAGTTTCCTGATGTGGAGGGACTGTGGCAGCAGGCTGCATCTCCTGTCTTTAACAAAGAGCACCACAGTATGCTACAGATGCACAAGCTTGTCCTGTGTCCCCACCAAGCACTGCCCTTCCCCACTGGGACCTTGTCTGCTTGGTACAGTTGACTGGGAGAGACCACATGGCAGTCACAGTGGTGAAACTAATTACCAGCTATTACAGATTTTACAATACACAGAGCAGCAAAAATCATGGAAGGAGGCGGGGGAAAGGAGTGTGCACAAAGGATTTGGATGTGCCTGGTTTCTGAGGGCTCTCAGCACTTGTGGCTGGCACGGCTTAGGTGCTGGAGATGCCATGGTGAGACAGGCTGGAGAGACAGGAGCACGAAGTGGTGATGGGGGCCACAGCAGGGATAGGAGGCATGAAACTGGAGTCCCGGTTTGAGCAGAGGAGAGCAAGAGATATGAGAGGAGGGGGAGGAGATAGCATTAGGGCCTGGTAAAGGAAATCACAGAGGAAAGGAATACAACTTCTAGAGAAAAGTTTAGCAGCTCCAATGTAATAACAGATTTCTTTATTTTATTTTATTTTTAGAAAGATGAGGAGCTGCTCAGTCTCATGCTGTTAAATAGCAGATCTTGGGACTTGCCATGGAAAAGTGCTCCAGCCTTAACATTCCATTAAACTCAGCCTGACACTCTCTGGCTGCGCTGCCCATTTCATAGCTTGCACCTTTCACTAGGAGCTGTGTTACCATCATTTGAGGTACCAAACCCAGGGGTGTCACAGGGGAAGAAACCCATCTTTGAAGGTCACACACTGTTCAGTTTTGTGGATGAGAGCCAGGACTTTGAATACAGGAACATACCCCAGAACCACTTTTTTTTTGTGCCAGACAAACCTCACTTCTGGTAAGTTTATTAGAAGCTTTTACATGCTAATTTAGCCTCAAATTTTGTCTCTCAGAAATCACATAGATGGGAGGGCAGCCGCGTGCATGTGTGTTTGAGAATGTGCTGGTGGTTGTGCTGGTCCTGGCTCTCCCACAGATGTGCTGGCGTAACAAAGACGTGGGGCGTGCGATGGGGAACGCAGTACTTTGCTAGCCACCTTTCTGCTCGCCACGACTGCAGGCTTTGGTTTCAGCTACAGAATTGCAACGGCTCCGCAAAGCTCTCCCTGCAGCGGAGCTGAGCACGGCGGGAGCCAGCTGGGCTCTCCTCTGGTGAAAATAACACGGAGGCTGAAGTGTCATGAATGTTAGTAAAATTAATATTCTAAAAATCTACTGCAATTATTTTCAGTTATTGATCAAAACAGATACTGAACAACTGTGTCCACTTGATTAATAGCAAGCACTTACTACAGAAACAGACACTAATATTAATCTTCCATTTTACTGTGTCAAATGCACATAATTATTCATCACGGATACTATTTATATACCCACGTACTGCTAAGTGAAAGAATGCTTTCATCCTGGTTTTATCATTTCTAGATTAAATCACAGTTTTTCTATTTCCTCCAGTCAGCAACTCAGCCCCACAATTTTCTCTCCAAATGACAGGCAATTCTTTTAAGCACATTGAATTATTTTTTCCAGGTGGTGGTTCAGTTGAAATTAAATGTTACTCTTTCATATTGCTCAGTAGTACAGCTGTAGCACACAAAGAAAGACGACAACTTTAATGTTCTAGCTAACTTGAAAAATAGGATTTAAACAGAAGACTTTTCAAATTCAGAGTGTTATTTATTCAAAGTTAGCACTGGCACCCAGCACCCCTTGTGCCTCACGCGAGGACGTAGGGAGCACAGGGAGGAAGGAGAGGCTGCGGTGAACCCACGGCAGTGTGAGCGAGGCCGCAGATCAGACTGCACCACAAACACCGACAGATGACGGCAGTGCAGCGGGGTGTCAGCATGGTTGTCTTGGCTGAGCATTCATGTGCTGAAGGCTGGAAAGGGCCTCCGGAGCTCACCCAACCAGCCTAAGACCCACTCAGGCTCCAAAATCAAATCAGCACTGGAAGCTTTGGTTTTTATTATTTCTAATCTCTTACTGGTTTGATTCCCCAGCAGCTGGTGAAGGACTCGGTTACCTCCATCCCCCTTGCACCAGCCAAGGCTCTGGTCGCCCAGTGAGCAGAGCGAGGTCCCCAGCTGGCAGGGAAAGACGGGCATCTCCTTTGCGTGAGCAAATACTGAGAGGAGATGTGAGGGGAAGGCGAGGAAGGCGTCTCGTACCAGAGAGGCCACTCTGCTGGCGCTCAGCACTCACCTCACCGGCTGTAAGCCTGAGTATACACACACTCATCACCGTTTTGCTACAACAATAAAATGTCCTTTGATCCACCAGAGACTTCACTACCCTAGAATTAAACTGGATGATGCTCATTGGATAAAGTCCAGCAGGAGTAGCCACATGCTCAGGTGCTATGCTGAGTAAAACTTGCACGGATGGGTAAAAGATAAAAAATCCAAGATATTTATTTGATAAATGTAGAGCAAATAGCTCAGGTATTTTCATCTGGCAGGAACCGCATGCACTGAAGCGCCCACGTTTCACAAAAATCACACTCTGTAATTTTGCAAATTGGTAACAAACAGGAAAGGCATCGTTACTAGAGATTAAAGCAAAATAAATCCACGCTTATGAATCTGTTTTATTAGCCCATATCTGAGATGCTGCTTAGTCTAACCGTGGAACAACAGTGCCTCCCAATGACCAAAAGTATAATTCTTTCAGGCTCATGTATTTATTTGTCAGTATCTCATTTTGCTCGTCTGTTATAGTTTATGTATTATTTCAACCACAACATCTCAACAGATCTCTCTGCCAAGAAAGCTTTAATATTGAACTTCAAAATTAAGACTAGCAAAGAACCAGCATAGATATCCCCTGCCAGAATATTCTCTTCTTAATTTGTAAGCAAAAAACCTCAGTAACAGCAAGACCTGAAACATGGATGYCCGAGACCCCAAGGATACCTGGAAATAGTGTTGAAGTGTTCCCGTTATTGCAATCATGACTATATGTTATGATCAGTGATACACGTAATGTCTCAGTTAAGCACATAGGTACTACTTTTCTTAACTGATTGTGAAAATTATTCACCAAATAAAATTAACATTTTCGCTCTTTTCCGCTATCCCAAAACAGGTCCCGATTGTTTCAGTTCCAAGAATCTCGCACTACAAGCCCAGAAAAAGATCCTGAGTAAAATGGCAACCAAAACCATGGCTAACATGCTAATCGATGACACAAGCAGTGAAATCTTCGATGAGCTGTACAAAGTAACAAAGGAACACACAAGAAACAAAAAGGAAGCCCATAAAATTATGAAAGACCTGATTAAAGTGGCAATAAAAATCGGGATCCTCTATCGAAATAATCAGTTCAACCAAGAAGAGCTGGAAATCGTAGACAAGTTCAGGAAGAAGCTGAACCAAACTGCCATGACAATTGTCAGTTTCTACGAGGTAGAATACACTTTTGACAGAAATGTTCTTGCAGAACTTCTGAATGAATGTAAAGACCTTGTGCATGAACTAGTAGACCGACACCTGACACCGAGATCCCACGGGCGCATCAACCATGTCTTTAATCACTTTGCGGATGTGGAATTTCTAACTGCCCTGTACAGTCTTGATGGGGATTGTCGGCCATACCTCAAAAAGATCTGCGATGGCATCAACAAACTACTTGATGAGAAGGTCCTTTGAAACTACACTCAAAAACAAGAAACCAAACAAAAACTTCTCTCTAGAACTGGCCACCCTTCATGAGCCATGGTGAGCAAGCGAGCTTCCTTCCTACCGGTCTCTTACTACAGTCTCCAACAGGGGCCAGAAAGTGCTCACCAGGCTTGTGATGAAGTGGAAAACTTAAATCAGAAAGCTATCAGTTTTAATGTTTTGTCAGATAATTCAGTCTTTTCCAAGGAGCGGAGTGAACAAGGCCGCTGATATATATTGTTCAGAAACAGATTGCTCTACGCCATGATCTTACTAGCTTTGTGTTCAAGGCTGAATGTGTGAAAAGAAAGTAAACTCAAACTCATGGCTATGTAAAAATAGACAGGTGAAGGCAAACGAGCAACGCATGGAATTTACACCCAGGCTGCCCTTGGTGCATATGTTTTTATTATTCCCACGCTAACTGAAAAGGCTTAGACAGAAAGTAGGGCTCTCATGGATTAAGCTCACTCCTTTCAAAAGGATCAGGAATCAGTATGAGAAGGCACCTCTGATTTTACACAGTATTTAAGTCTAATAGGGGAATAACAAATAATACAAACTGAGTAAAAGTGGGAGAAAATTTAAAGAGCTGCTCTATGAAGCAATATTTTCATTAAAGAGTTTTGGTTTATACGTGCCAATAACAGAGAGAAGGTTTCATTTTAGTTTTGAAAAGCAATTCAGTGGTTCAAGCTCAAAGGTAACCAGAAAACTAGATAAAGTAGCACATCGGTTTCCCCACTCTCAGGGTTTGCGTATTTGGTAACATCAGATGAGTTTAGACTGAAGGTTGTGCTGCTCTTTGTGCTCTTACTGTTTTGCCTGCCGGAACAAAATATTCTTTGTGAAGATTTTGAAATTGCACTTGTGAAGAGGAGCACGACTAAGACACCAATGGACCTACAAAGCGAYGTTTACATCCCCTATCCTCGAAATACTCAGCCTAGATAAAACTCTCGGTCTAACATGTCCATGATGTTAATTTGTGCCTACAGTAAAACAGAGGTGTGATAAAAAAGGAAGCCCATCCGCTATGCTTGCAGTGCCATCTAAGTGTAGTATATCCACAGTAGTCTTAAGAGAACAGTCTTAGTGACTCTGGTGAGCTTCATGAGTGACTTACTTGTTCAGAATGTTTTCAGTGACTTTTTTTTCTTTTTTAAACAAAATATATAGTGTCTTCAAACTGAAAATATTTTGCAAAGAAATATTAGTTTCTGTACAGTTTTGTTAGGATTGAGGGAGAACGGGAGCAGAGCAGATACACCAGCTTGCCACTTGCAGAATCTTGCAGCTAGGTAGAAGGTGCTGGCTGACCCTAAGTAAAGGAAGCATGTTTGGAAATCTCTCCTCTCCTTGCCCTCTACATCTTATCCTCCAGACTCACCTCTATGTACTGACACTTCAGTGTCATGTACCATCTCCTTTTAGTTGACACAGATAGCAATCCCATTATCCGGAGGTAACACCTTCCGTATCACATGTATTATAATACAGAGATGCACGTACTCGAAAATTGACGAAGACAAGAAAATATATTTGAAAGCCATTCCTCTCTAAGGAAACCTTCCAGTGTTGATCACCTATTACTTTAGGGTAAGMAAATTTTATGTTTCTCATTTAAATTCTTAAATACTATGGTGGTAGAGAAAACTGTTCAAAACTTTATTATTCTTCTTTTGTCTTTCCTCACCCCAGAATAACTATATTGCATCTCTTGCAGCAACATTTTTGACTATCACGCCTTTATACAGTTGAGAATACATATACCCAGTTCACGTATTCACTAGGGTTGTGCTAGATGAATTTTCATCTGTTCCCAGGAAAACTCATTTTGGAGCACAGTAAAAATGGCAGCACATTACCAGAACAGTTTGTAAAGATGTGATTTTCCTCACGTATTTCTGTTAACCATAAAAAGCATATTTAGTAGCAATGAAGGTGGACAATTCCTTTGCAACACAGCACAGTAATGAAATGCCAACATTTGGGGTGGCAAGTTCAGCCATTTGCAGAGCCATATTTACATACACAATTAGCTGCATTTTTTCCAAGCACGTACTTGTCAATTGATGCTTCTGAACAGTATTTATTGTACCCAACACTCCTGTCCCAGTGCACTCATGTCAGATTTTGTGTGTTTGTTTCACTTGTGGCAAACAAATTTAAGTTCTTTTTTTAAAGCCAGAAAAAAAGAGATTACATTCAAGATGTCTAAAGGAAAGGGATATCCTGTATCTGTGACCTTCTTTTTGTGTGTTGCAAGTATCAATATTCAGATTCTGGTATTTTAGACAAACCAGCTGAACATCTGTTGTTTTATTTATTAATCTGAGTAGCCTTAAGGAAAGAGAATGTTTTCAAGTATTTCTCATACTTGCATATCCTGTATATTCATTGTTTACTTTTGTACTTGTAGCTTGGTGTGTAATAACATTGCTAAAATATGGGCAATGTTCAGGTCACCTTAAGTATATGATGTATTATCATATTTGTGGATTAAAAATGTGTGATTACTGCCCTTTTTGTTTCCTTTTGATTTATTTATTCTGCCATCCAACGTAAACTCAAGTTAAGCAATAAGAAGAGGGAATTTGTGTAATCTAAGTTTTGTCACCTTCAACTTTTGCAACCCTAATGCTCTTTGATGACCAGATTTTGTGGTAGGTAGATGGACAGTTTAAGGGTTTAAAAGAAAACTGGAAATCCCCATTTCTGTTGCATCACATACACGCAAGACAAACATGCATTGGCAACAAAGGAGATTTCTGTTTTTCCACAAAGTTCTCAAGCACTTGAGCTAACAAATGATGCTGGCTCAACATGTATAGTACTGCGGTTCCGTCACCAGGCTCAGAAACTCCCTCACAAGCCATGTGGAGGAAGTGGCACAAGCTTCTTGCTTTCAGCTACCAGCCTCTCCCCAGGCTCAGCCTGAGCAGTGCCTAGAAGATACACAAGCAGCCTGTGTCATGGCCAGAGCAGATGTAACATGCCAAGCTCTAGCTCTCTACCAAGCACCTCCTTGCAAGTTTTCCATGACGTACTTAGCTCAATTTAGCTAAACGTGATTTAAGTTAGACAGAAGACACATCCCTGAGATTTCAAATCCCTGCCCTAAACATGGAGATGCTAGAACCTACCAGAATGTTTTAACAGCAGCAAGCATATATTCTCCTATCCTCCTATCACTTATCTGTTGACTCCAAAATGTCCAGAACTCCATATATTCCCAGAAAAGGCAAACTGTTTTGGCTGAAAGAGCTCAAGATTTGCAAACAACTCACACAGCATTATACTGGAAGCAATTAAAGATTGGCACAAAGAGAAAATTGCCAACTACCTTAAAATAAAAGTTTAAAGCCATCTTCGTAAGTGGTGTTTCGAGCCACACTGCTGGTAAAACATTACTGTCAGGTTAATTTTATGAATCGTATCATGGCAGGACACTATTCTTTGCTTCATCACTGCCAACTTTATTACATAAAGCTAAAGAGGAAAATGTTAATATTTAAGAAACTCTCAAGGGAGTGACCACTTCTGGCATCCTAATGAAATTGTACATGTACCACAGAACAGTACATTGCACTGAACATGTAATCTTATTTGTGTTAGAGAAACATTCTCACAGAAAGGCATATAAATAGCTGACCCTAAAGAGAACCAAGAGGTAAAGCACAATTAACTCTTATCACAGCAACAGAAATAAAAAAAGCAAGTCTTAACTGGATGACTTAAGCAGGCCTACTTCCATTTTTACATGCTATGATACATATCTCCATGCCAGAAAAAGACAATGCACAGTCTTACCCGCACGGAAAAGATAATACAGCTTTTTACGCTGAAAAACTACTAGTGGAACTCTGTAGGAGATAACTACCTTTCCAATATTTAGAAACCATCAGGCAATGTCATTTATGAGCTACTTGCAAGTACAGGAAAACCTCAAGATAATGCCATCCATTACACAAATTTATTCTTTCGGGTCCTTACAGGATGAGAAGGGGTTGGGAATACCTAGCAGAAAGTAATATAACAAAATGGGAGATTTGATCTATGTTTAAGAAAACATACTGCATCATACTTCCATGTTGCACTTCCACCAATTTTCCTACCAAAGTATTTGTTTCATTAAAAATATCTGAAAATACTTGGGGTAAGGGGTGAGAACCTGACAAAACAGTTGAAATATGGATCCAATACAATCACTTATCTGTTGACTCCAAAATGTCCAGAACTCCAAGTTGCCCATGGCACAGAGCAGTAAAACAGTGGCATCTCCTGGTACCTAGGGTTTTGGTCAAAAACGCTGTTAACCTGCCAGTTCAGAAAGGTCAGTATATACTCTGGCTGGCCTCTGGTTGCCTCCTGAACGTAAACTTCTTCGTGCTAACTGGATTATGTGCTCTCTTCCTTCTAGCCTACTTCTACGCACCTTATTTCCCTTTCCTTGAAAACAGGTTAATCCTTCAAGATCTAATAAGTCACAAAGAAAAGTAAATGGGAACACCACAGAAGATGAAGATATTTGCTAAAGGATTTTCAATACAGAACTAGATGAAAGAATATTCCTTTGCATAATTGCTTATACAGCTGTATTTCATTTTAGAGTCAACTGGATGATGGATCAAGATCAGAGGGATTCCCAGCACTGAATTGCGGAGGTTCTCAAGGGCCTAAGCTCCCTACATCAGCCAGAACTGCAGTGTAGCATGCACTCTTGGTACACACCGGACAGCCACACCATACAAAACAGCCTCATGTTAGATCAGGGCTGCAGCCACCTTTAATTCAGCAGTTACGTCAAACTTCCCAAACTCCCACCTCCTTCTCAATACTATAGCAAATGGTGTGTTATGTTAGCTTGGACTTAAAAGAAAAAAAAATGCTATTGCTGTCCACTATGAATAACTAGAGACCCCAAAGTCTCCTGTGATGCCTAAAAACAAATCCCACAATCTGGTAGTAATCCAAAAAAAGTATCGGATAATGTGAGCTGGCACACAGAATGCTGTTCAAAAGATCTAAAGTGTACTCTTTCACTCTTTTTATACCTCCAACTGAGACACAGGACATTTAAATCACCAATGGATTCAAGATTTCTGCAATGTTACATTCTTCATCACTGTTCAGATGCAAAGAGAAACAAAATAGAACCTAGTTCTTAATATGCAGAAACACTGCTACATGTGGTAGCAAAGAATATTTAACGAGTATCAAGCTATTTTTTTTTTTTTAAATGAAACTGAATTTTATTAAACTACAAGAAATGCAAAGATGGTGTCAGATTAAGAAAAACATTTGCTGGGTAATCTAAAAATAAAGACTGACACAGGTACAATTTCCTGCAACCCCTTTTATGTGATGTTACCATAAAGCTCTTCGAATCTGCATATTGACAGCTTAACATACACTATTCATACAGTGAGAAAGGTTATAAAGAACATTACATGAACAATAGAAGGCATTATTGTCTTTTGCTGTTCTTTTTAAACACTAGGACATGAACATCTCATTGCTGAAATGGTTTAAATGCATAGGCCAGAAACAGATACTTCTATTATAGTTCATGTAATTACAAAAGTCCAATTGCATAACACAAGTCTGATTTACCAGCAGGGAAATAGTTTGCTGGAAATTATTCCCCTATAAATCAGTTTTCATTTATATAAACTGTCTTGAAGTGCCAAGTAAACATTAAAGTATGCAGAACATTAAGTATATTTACAGGTTCAGTGCACTTTACATTCCTCAGTAAGAGGGTACTGAAACAGCAATAAAAAAGGAGCTTTGCTTAAATGATTGTACTTGCAATAACAGAAGTGGCTTAACTTAAAAAAAAAAAAAAACAAACAAAAAGAAATTATCAGCACATTAACATTCTTATGATGATTTCATGTACATTTACCAAAACATTAGCCAAGTAACAGAATATTTTATTTTCCTTTACAACCAGTGCTTATCAGGTGAGAACCAATAACACTGAAATAAAACAAAGAATTTCCTTGTTAATATTAAACACACAAAGGAGAGAATTCCTCTGTAGAATCTATTTATACCATGTCTGAAACGTGTGTACAGTCTTTGATGTTTTTAAGTAAAAAACACAACCAGCTATAAATAATGTTAAACAGTCTTAAAGTTTTCATTTAGCATCTAAATAAATTAAGATTGCTGGATTTTCAAGACTGCGAGGTTATTTCAGGAAGAAAAGGAGACAATCCAGACAGACGCATTTATTCACATATGCTGCTCTGATGTAGATCTCTTATGCCTTACTGCAGTTCCTAGCCATGCACACACAATACAGCCACATCTGTGCAAGTCAAAGGTTTAAAG
This sequence comes from Phoebastria nigripes, assembly GCA_035582835.1. Classification (NCBI taxonomy): domain Eukaryota; kingdom Metazoa; phylum Chordata; class Aves; order Procellariiformes; family Diomedeidae; genus Phoebastria; species Phoebastria nigripes. The sequence continues at coordinate 374,835 of JAYKAV010000766.1, forward strand.
AGTCATACTGAGGCTACAAATAATTAGAAGTAAAAATAAATGAAAATTTCCTCCATGTAAGTTTTCATGGACAGAGATATTGGCCTGATTAAATTTATAGGATTGACTGGAGAGCAATGAACATGTCCRCTAGCCAACATGTCCACAGCCAACTATTCCCAGCTCAGTCATCTCAGACTTGATCCACATGAAACTTATCTTTAGACACGCACAAATATTCAGTGACTGTCACAGACCCCTAAGGAAAGGGAACGTGACTGAAACATGAGGCAGGAAGAACTGCAGACAGGAACTAACCTGAAGGGCCTAAGATCATCCCCCATGAGGTGCTTCCATACAATTTCACATGCCTGCCTCCTATCAAAAACCTATTTAGACATTACCACTTTAATATTAAAGATCATGGGAAGTGTGTTGCTCACTAAAATCTTTTAACTATTTTTAAAACATGCACTTGTTGCTACATAAGTTACTTTATACAACCACCAATATGGGTCTTGTTGCCAGCAGTGCTTAAAAATAGCTTTAGAAAAATTATCAAAATAAAATTAGATGATCCTGATAACTGATCCAAGTCTGACCTCATAATGGAGATATGTTTTCTTTAAAATCATATATAAGTAGTTGTTATGAGGAATAATTGTTGGCATCTATAAAAGCTGCATAATAAAAATAAATACTTTCAGTCATTTACAACAAAATTAAGAAATATACATTTCACTTAAACAGGTAACAATACTTTAATGGATTACTTGTTAGTCACTATACAGTCCTGAGCGTGTTTTTGCAGGCGTAATTTAGGTCATCACTCTTCCCCCCACAAGTCCACATGATGTGCCAGCTGGAAGAAAACTTTTAATACTTCTGAGAAGCAGTATCTTAATTTAGCTTTGGTAATTATCTGTGCAACTGTATAAATCTTTGATTTGCTTTTCACACACCAAATAGATTAAGGCAGGCACTATTGTTATAAGGATTCCTCCATCACCTTTTGACACGGATAAAGCAAACCATCTGGAAGAGCAGAACAAGGCGATCTGAACCACAAAGCCAGCATCCCTGAGTGAGTACGACAGTGCAGCAGACAGGGCACAGATGGAAGTAGCTGGCATGCCAGTATTCCCTCATTACCTTAAAACAACAGAGGCCACAGAAAAAATGAAGTAACAATTAACAAGTAACAATAGCTATAGTATAGGTCACAAAAAATGTATCTTTCTCTCAAACTCCACTTCCACTGTTCTTTTCTCCTCTTACCCCTACTCCTCTAACCTGTCACCAAAAATCATGCCTCCTGCATGTAATCCCAGCTTCGTATTTGTTACATAGCTTCATTCCCATTTTTTTTGTCCTGTCCAAAACTCTTCACAGTGCAACAGTTTGCTCCCTTGTAAAATTTACTGTTTGCTGTACACTTGTACCTTTACATCAATCTTCACATAGACCCCTGAGTAAGGCAAATAAAGTCCATAGGACAACGCTTCTGTGCTTACTATGCTCCTAAATGTTCCCTGCCTTAAACTGTAAGATACCTGCTTCCATGCACTTATTTTCCTGGGACAAATTATAGGTTGTAAGCAACTTTACAGTATACTTTCACTCACCTATAATATCAACTATATAGAGTTTCAGCTTCTGTTGCAGTGTATTCAGAGCTGCTGAAAGGGAATCTTGAGAACATGACATTTTTATATTCTGTTTCACATCATTGGAAAGGGACAACCACAGCTTCCCAAAGTCTTCTGTAGTCATTTCCATTGGCCTAAAAATAAGTTCACCACATATCTTAGCAAAATAAGATACATTACTCAGAATACATTTGGTCTCCCAAAAAATCGTATCTAGAAGCAACTGGACAATAGAGCAAGCAATAAGCAAATACAGATTAGTTTAAACAAACCCCTCCTCTTGCCAGCTTAACATTTAGAAAAAGTTTCTATTCCTTGCTTTAGATTTCTAAATTTTAAAAAAATACATTATTCTATGTAAATGGAAGACCAAAGTGAATGGCCTTGGGATATTTGCCCATTGAAAGAGACAAAACAAGTTCAATGAGAGGTAGACTTCATTATGGAAAACAAGGTGGATTTCACTATAAAACAGAAAAGTCTACTGGAAAAAGAACACTTGCTTTTTTACACCTAAAATAAACGCAGTGTTCAAAAATGAATAGAATGAGCTTTCTTCTTCCCCTGCAAAAGTTGTCAGCCTTTTCATATAATGTATGGGTCTCTGTACTCAAATCACTTCTTTCAGTTTGACATGTTTATATTATGCCATATTTTAAAACAGAATGCCCTTCTGTACACTCAGTTCTGTTAGCCTCCTCAAAAATGCATTCTGTAGTTCAAGACTCTTCTAACCTGCAGCTACTGTCAATATTCTCACTGGATTCGTACTTCTTCCTGGAACTTTGCCCCTTCTTTCTAAGTGTATAAATAACCATTTACTATCTTTAACAGTCATCTCAATTAGATTAAAATTAGCTGCTCAAGATGAAGCCTTATATTTTCATAATCAGTACCCAAATCATCCTGCCCTTGTCTAATACTTATTTGAGCACACACGTTTTTAAAAACTGCAGCTTATTTTATTTACCTGATGAAGTCCAACAATGATAAAGTTATTGAAAATTCAAGGTGAGTTTCCATCTCTGACTGGTAATTAACAGAGCCAGAAAGAATTCCCTGTGTACAGATTTTGTCCATCCACACACATTTCTGGCAACGTTCCACACTTTGAGCTTCAATTACAGGAAACTGGTAGGTGGGACTCTCCAAAATCTATATAATTTTTTAAAAGAAATATAGAATCTAAGTCTTGCTGTCAAGTTGTGTAAGTGGATAAGATACAGCTATAAAATTGTGCAAGTGCCTTTTATTTCAATTGATTTTTCTTGGTCTATTTGGCAAATGAACAGAGCTACCATTTCTCAGCTCTCATCGAGGATAAATCAAATCATTAACATCTACAAAAGTTTAATGAGAATTAAAACACTGGAGAAATTGATCTCTTTCTGCCAATTGGCTTCCCCCCCCCGCTGAATGATTGTTCAGAGACTAAGAACTGATGACCAAGAACCTGAATTCTGTAGTTCAGTCACAAAATAAACTAATACACAAGAGCAATCAACATTGCAACATACCCCAACCTATATGCTAAAAGCAAGAAGTTGAGAAATCATCCCTAATAACAAGGATAATGAAGATTACTCAGCAGTCCCTAGCCTCTCCAAACAAACTAGTAACATAGATTCTATCTGTGGTAGTGGTCTGTGTGGAAACTTAAGTGAATTACAAGGAAAAACTAGACAAGAGATGCCCACTTTCTATCAATGCCATGACAGGTTTGATTCAAGCCAGAAATGGGAAGGAAGGAGACTTCATAACCAATTAGCAGTTCCTTGATTAAGTCAATTCTAAGAGAAACATTCTGCTTAATTCTCTTTATCCAGTTATCACTTGCTGAGTGTCTCCAAGGTTTCATAATTCTGTGTTTCTTTCAGCAAAATCTGTGGACAGTCATGCTGATAGGCAATTCCTAAATAGCTTTCCAATTATTTAAGTGAAGTTTCAATCAAGACTATCACATGCTTTTACCAACCATAGTTAAATCCCAGATGTAGCCAATGTCAAGAAATAAACTGACCAACTCCTCTCCAACATCAGCTGAATGCATGAGAACAATAATGAAATATGACTGATGGAAGAAACTGCATCATGTCTGCCTATCAGATAAATACAGATGAATGCACAAGCCCAACAGTCACACCCAGACAAAAAAAAAGTTACACAGTGATTTCTTTGGCGACTCAAGTCATACCATTCTGAGTATGACTGGTTAGGTTTGCATTCAATCTTAAACACCAGAAAGAATCTGAATTTAGAACTGAAAAATCATACACATTTGTTATATGGAGGCAAGCAGTAGGAAACAAAATCAAGGTGAATTAAAAAGAGTGAGATACTAACTTTTACACCAAATGACACTAAGTTTAGTATTGAGATTTCTTTCATTACTCTTCAGGATGTGTATAATAGCCATACCACAGGTTTTAAGGAAATGCTTTGGGAAAAAGGCATGGCTATTACATTAAACCAAATATTGCACACTTAAATGCAAGCAAAAAGCAAGAAGTTTGGCGTGAATTTGCAATATAATGGAAACAAAGTTTCTTACCTGAAAATGTTCTGCTTCTTCAAACACTAAGTTCACAGCATTAAGTGCAGAAGTGGTTTTATTTGAAACAAAAACAGTGAGCAACAGAGAGTCATCTGTCCACACCTTACATAAATACAGAGCTAAGGCAGCACTCTGACAAAGTTCCACTACTTCAGAGTGAGTGAGCTCTTCTAGCTCTTCTGGTAAGGAAGGGACCAACGGTGGTTTACTGGCACTTTCACACTGAGCACTTGGAGAAGGCTGAAAAATTTCAATATTACTATCAGCAAACAAAGACGACTSTGACAGCCTACTATCTGAAAGTCTGTCATCCAGACCACATTTTTTTAGGGACTGAGGTGTTTCAAATGCTAAATTATCTTCTACAATATCTGAAGAACACAGGGAGGCTTTCCTTAACCTTGTGTGTATATTTCCCTCACAGTCTTCCACAGTAATAGGTACTGTATCAAGTAAGGGACCAAAATCTGAAGCAGCACTACTTTGGAAATCAGATGCCTCCTCACTATTTTGAGTTTCATTTATCTTTGATTTTCTTTTGAACTTCTGAGTAGCTGTGTCTGCTTTCCCCATCTGAAAAGGAAAAGGGAAGAAAGAAAAAAAAAAAAAAAAAAAAAAAAAGAGTGAGGAAGTTTCTAGCAACCAGCTGTGTTACTGTTAACAGCATGAAACAGGGTGAGCAAGGACAAATAATGACCAAAGCATCAATTCAGATGACAAATACAAACAGATTCCAAATATTTTAATGGATCCTGTAACAGGCTTTTGTTGTATTTCTTCCAGTGTATTGGATTAGCCTATAATGCAAGAATGACTCTAGGTTCTCTAAAACATAAATTAAAAGCTCCTATTAAAAAGCAAGCACAGGTAAACATTTTCTGGTTAAATCAGTGACAGATGCCAAGATTTGAGCTGGCTAATATGATAATGCCAGTCTTAAAAAGATTACCTAATGGTGCATTCTTTAATGTTCTGCATATTACCATACATAAATAAAAAACAGTCTTGACTTAGGGCATCAAACTCTAGCCTTACTGTCAAATGAATGCCAACAGCTCTGCAAAGTTGGGTCAAGTTGTTAGGGAAAACTGAGACTAAAACTCAAAGCGCAACATGTAAACAGAGGAAAGTTATAGTTACTGAATCAGACCTGCTCCAGAGGTCACTTCATCAAGTAATATCCAACCCGCTTCAGGTTCTTAACAAATTATCAGACTACAAAAGTAATTTTCAATAGTTTTTCAATGACTGGGGGTTTTTTGCCTCGTTTTACCACAACACTAATTTGATCTCCATTTGCATATAAATATCTGTAATTGTAAATAAGGCAATATATAAACTTTAAAAACTGGTAAGTCTCAAAAGAACCACTTACCAGACTGACACCAGCATTTGATCCTAGCCCAATAAACAAAGTTGACGCTAACTGCTGCTTCTCTTTGTCTTCTTCAGAGAGGCTGGCAACTTGATCAGACTGCGATGCAGGAGGATCACCCACCTGTCCTGGTAATAAGCTGCCACAAGAAACAGTTTGTGGCTCATTTTCTTTCCCTACTTTGTTTTCCTTCTTTGGAAGATAGCCTTCTTTTCCCCATAGCTTGCGTACTCCCTCAAGTTTCAGAGTATTTGTTCTAAAAAGGCAAACAAAACAAAGCAGGATCAACCATATGAACACCACATTCATAAAAACATGCCAACACTCTTACTTTAAACACCATTCACAACTTTGGTACTTTGATATACACAGTGAGTAGTGGAATATAAATGCACACTTTTGCATCTACATGAAGTTCTATTTTAGTAATGTCATTCATTACTTTTAAAACACCCTGCAAATGCAAACTTGGACTAGGCTATGTAGTCCTAAGTATAGACCTATGCGAAGTCAGCATTAGACACCTGCAGCCAGTAGTAGACTGTCRTTGCCAACTCCATCCAGAGTTTCAGATTACATTTACAATGTATTTGAATAATTTTTTAAAAGTGAATACAAGCAACGTGGTATCTATGTTTCTCCCCAGGAGAAAGATTCTGGGAATCTCTAAGTATATTTAAATAGTTCTATTGCTGATTCCTTAAAAAATAATTTAAGTTAATGTACAAGACTGAAAATTAGAAGAGACCTAGAAAGTATTTTTATTTCTTATGAAAAGTGTTCATGTTCTCAGACACCCCGAAGTCTAGCAAAAGTTAATTCAACAGACACAGGCTAAATGCTGCAAGTCCTACACCTAAAAGCCTCACTCAAATTTTCTCACACAAACTGGTTAAAGAATCTGAAAAAGCTTCCAAGGTTTCCTGCATACCAATTTACCAGAGTATAAATGAGGTTATTAATTTGTATGAAACTATAGATATGGAATTTATTTGTAGTGTTCTAAAACTTAAGAGTATCTTACACTGCGAATCTTAGCCTCACTTTTATCTAAAAAAGTTTCCTTAAAAGGCACATTATTGTAAGCCCATAAAAAGTAAGCGTAGCCTGGAAGAAAAAGAAAGAAGACAGAGAAAAAAAATACTTAATCATGTAATCGGTAATCCTGTCCCAATTTTACTGCATTAACTATCACTTAATTTGTACTTTGTGAAGAAAGCAGAAAAACAGTCTAACTGCATTAGCTTTTTTTCTAGTTATTTCAGAGAAGATGCAATCTGAATTTCTTCTTACATGATAGATGTTTCCAACTTCAACTGTATTCTTTTTAGTTCCATGTAGTGAAGAAGCAAAGACACATGATACTGACAAGAACAGAASCTTAAATGTACTTCATTTCAACACAAATTAACTCACTCTTTATGCCCTGTCTCAGCACTATTACCAGATGTATCAGAACCAAAAGATAAACCAGTGGGGGACTGTCTGCCGRTGACGCCAGATGAGGACACACTTGAAGCAAATGACAATCCATAAGGTTCAAAATTCAGAGCTGCAAGACAGACAGAACCTTACAATGAGGCATAAAAAGGCAAGAAAGAAATCTGTTTTCTGAAAATAGATATGATGTACTGCTGCACTTCTCAGGCTTCCCATTCAGGATCCTATCCTCATTAAAAATGGATGTTTCTGTTCTCAAATAAGTTTTTTGGACACACAAAGCATTTATCTAAAACATTTATTCATTTGGTATTTGGTTTTAAATACTGAAATTAAACAGAAATAGTGACTTTACAGCATATCACCAAAACATCTGCCGATGCTTAGTATTTGTAGACGGAAGTACTGTATTGATCTAAATAAACAAGCTTTTCCATTTGCTCATGAGCCTAAACAACATTTTGAGTCCACAGCATTATGTCCATATATCACTGCCTGCTTTGCAAACATACTTTACACCTTGGGTGATAAATCATTTTCACTAAGACTTGCAAATCGGGATTCAGAACCAGCCACCTTAGCTATGCTTTATGAATCAAAATGTAATTTAAATGGCTTCTAAAAATTGTTTTGGACTATAACATAGTCAGTCATTGTTATGTATGAAGCAGAGCACAGACTCTCCTTTGCAGCCCTGGAACTATCAAGGGGTACAGTCCCTTTCCCTCATCTCCACCCCATCCTTACACTTTCTTCTTCCCAGCAAAGTGAAGCAAGAAGCAGGGCAAAGCTGTTGGGCATCTGGGATGAGAGAAGTCTCCTGATAAAGGAGGCGGCAGTGCTAAGTGTACTGTCCCATAAAGAAACAAAAAGGAACAGAGATCCAAGGGGCTTTGTGATAAACAGCATCCACTCCTGCTTGACCAACCTGATCTCCTTCTATGACCAGGTGACCCGCCTAGTGGATGAGGGAAAGGCTGTGGATGTGGTCTACCTGGACTTCAGTAAAGCCTTCGACACTGTCTCCCACA
>JAYKAV010000766.1:383737-399821 GCA_035582835.1 Phoebastria nigripes
AACATTGGAACAGGCTGCCCAGAGAAGTGGTGGAGTCACCATCCCTGGAGGTATTTAAAAGATGTGTAGATGAGGCACTTAGGGACATGGTTTAGTGGGGCTTGGTGGTGTTGGGTTGACGGTTGGACTTGATGATCTTAGAGGTCTTTTCCAACCTTAATGATTCTATGATTCTATGATTCACAAAGATATTCAAACTCTACCAACCCATAAATTTAGTTATGTATAAACAAAGAATTTCAATAAACTCAGTGGACTSCCCTTCTATAATACTTCTGAATATTCTACCTCACCTATATCTTACCTCCTAGAATATTTATGAACCAGTGAAAGATGCTAATCAGTATTTGTGACTACTGAGAAAACAGCAGTTCATAATCCAGTTCCTACAATGGCTTCCCTGCAAAATTCTAAGAACGCTGCAAACACCAGAGTGCTAAATGGATGTTCTTCAGCAGTAAAGACCTCTAATTTCGTTCTCAACACCTCAGTATGAAGCACTATTATGAGCTCAATCTGACATACAGTAGATTGTATCCCTCATTGGGCTTTACACGCATGGAAGAAACAGTATAGAATATTCAGTTTCAACATATTTGACCTTGTTCAACATTTCTCCACCAAAATTTTGAATTTTCTAGCAGGCTTAAAGTGGAGGCTGTAGATGCAATACTCTCGATTTATAATTATCTCAGAAAAGTGTTAAATTCTGCCAAGCTACACATGCAAGCAAATGGACAATATTATTTATTGTATGCATTAGCCTGCACAGTCAAAATCTTCTTTTAAAAATAGTAATTTAATTGTAGACAATGCAGTGTATGAGACACATTTTCCTAATTCCTCAACAGTAAAGCAAAGCCGAGGAATGCTTTAGAAAAGCTTTCCAACCTCAAAGTGAATCATTCAGAAGTGTCTAAAAGAAATCCTTATGTGACCGGCTATAATAAAGTAAACAAGTATTTCCATGGCAAAAAAATAATAAAAAAATGCACTATAGGTAAAGTTTTGGGGTATTTTTAAATAAATAAAAGCACATACTGCTGTCTTATCTGTACCTACACTAGGTAAGAAATGTAAGATTTGTGTCATAAAATAAGTTCACAATGGTTATTATTGCAAACTATAATTCCACAGTCAAGACTAAGTGCTCGGTATAGTAAAGTTAGGAATCCTTTGCTTTCACTTTAATAATCCCCATAACTTTCAAATCCCATAGACCAGCAGAGAAATGATCTCATCTCCAGAACAGCAACCTATGATAAATGAACAGYTACATATACCAGTTAGATTTTAGTTCCACATCTGTCTAAGTTGAACTTAGCTAGCTAAGTCTCCAGACAAGAGAGGTATTAAGATAACATTACTTTAAGAAACAATATTAACTGTACACTTGGATTGTTTGTTAATACTTATCAGGTAATTTACCAGCTATTTAATAAATGCAGTAAACTAACAGTCACCTTTTTCCTGAGAAAGTTTCTCCTCTTGTCTCTGGTGATGAGGCTTATACGGTGCTGCACCACGACCAAGTCCCTCAGCCACAAACCCATCCAGAAAAGATAAGGAAGCATCTACCTACACAGAATTAAAAAAAAGTGAGAAAGCAATGAAAATATTTTCTATACACGAGCCTGATGTTACCAGAAGAATATTGTGTCTTATCAGCTAAACAGGATCTTCTGTCTCACATCTCCCATATCTACCAGTAAAGATGCTGCACTAACAGAAATTGTTGAGCAAATATGTTGAAACAGACTTTGAGCTAGAGATTTGTAACTTAACTCCTCCACTATTGATTTTTTTTGTCTAAACAAGAAAAAAAGAAAAAAAAAAAAGCAGAGTGGAGTATTCCCAAAATGGTTGATCCTACCATTATATGAAAATACTGAATTCAAAAAACCCCCCTTCAAAAACCTCAGCAATCAATACTATTTTCCATCATTTATTATGGACATTTCAGTGTAAAGATCAGTAGTTTCTAAATAGGAGGCAAACAGTTTTAATTAAAAAGCAGTACCATATCACTAAAACTTGTCTTTTAAAAAAAAAAGACAACAAAAAAAATACATCAACGTATGAAATCATAATTTTTTTAAAAGCTACTCCAGCTTACTGTCTAAACACCATGGTTCTTTATCTTTCAGTATAGAACATTATGATTCGTCACATATGCCTGAAAAAGTATGTTTCTGAAAACTCACTTTAAGCAGACTAAAGACTGGCACCAGTCAGAACTGTCAAATATCATTCATTTTGAAAACACTTTTTACCAAAATATTCAAGCCCCCAAACTACAAAGAGGTTCATGAAGAACACACATTGCAGCTGTCTTACCACCATGTCATTGCAACTAGCATCAAATGGAAGCAAGTTTTTCATCAGTGCTTTGTCTTCACACAGATGCTTCAATTCAAAGGCATATTGTCTCATGTAGGTGTCTAGAGAGTTGCTGAATTCTTGTATTAGTTTGTCAACTGTTTTCGAACAGGAGGTACGTGATGCTATCTTGGTGACTGCAGCCATTATCCACACTTTAGTTTCAGAAGTAACAAAAGTCTTCTTCAGCAGGCTGTGTAGCTTTGTCAAAATAACTTCTGGATCAACATCTGTAACAAGGCTGGAATATTCCCCCAACACCTATTCGCAAAGAACAGACAAAATATGCATTTAGTCACACAGAGCAGTGCTTTCAGTTTTGAAATTAGAATGTAGTACTAAATAACAACACAATAAAATCCACCTCACATTCAAGAAACTATTATTTAAACATGTTCTAAATGATTTCTTTACCGTTTTGTGTTTTAAATGTCAAAGGCTTGAAATGATCTTTGTGTTTACCTCAGCAGACTCCAACTTTTAGCTTCTTAAAAATCAAATAGCTGTCTTGAAAAAAAAGCTAAATACAGCAATTAGGCCCTTACAAAACATGATTTGCTCATACTGCAGCCTCTTCCTTTGGTGGAAGCTGAAGCTTACCCAGGTGCCAGACAATACTAGCATAGTACTTGGCCAGTCACCTGCAARGCTAAAAATGCATTTCACAACCACATCTGGCCTAATCCTGATGAAGACAGAAAGGCTCTCAGCATGCACTCAGATTCATGTGGCTGCTAAGCCATTCCAATAGTCACCTGCCTTAAAGGGAGCAAGTCAGCTTTTCCACAAACTATGACAAGCTAAGTAGTCCTCRGACACCAAAAGAGGTCACTAAAAATAGATTTCAGCATATTATTTTGACTTCAAGTAAAACCAGAATATTCACGACCAAAAATAGAACAGTTAAAAATATTTATTAAAAACATCACCACCTTTAACAGTTTCCTCATACCTGTGTATTCAATTTTGACCATGTGTCTACCTTACCCAACTCATAACTTGAAGGAATTTCTGTGGATACAATGCATCTTCCTCTTCAAGTAATGCTAAATAAGACTGTACTGCATACATCCGTAGCTGATCATCTTCTTTTCCATCATCAAATCCTAGATAGAAAACAATACATACTTTGCCTGAAACACAAATAACACCTCCCATCAAATATTTCAAAGTGCATTTTAAGAAAAAAAGCCAGATGATTAAGGAACGCATCTGATTCTTCAGAGCATTTGGGGAGTTACTCACCTTCAGCCAATAGCCTCAGAAAGTTGTTTGGGATATCAGGATGCACAACATCACCTCCAACTGAAAACACGGCATTCATTGTTTGGATGAACCACTCATTGTCAGGGGCATATGTGTCCAGATGTTAAGGAATGAAGTGCTAAGGTGTAACTTTTTCTTTCTTTTTTAGTGCATTTCCTAAGGAAACAAGTTTTCCACAAATAAGCTACCCATCTTGCTCTACCCAGTAAGGTGGGGCCCTGATGGTCAAATACCAGCTCAATCTGATCAAGGAAATATTCCTGTATCTTTTATGAAGCATTTCCTGTAAACTTCATGAAAACTGGCGTTCAGGTAGAAAAGTCTTAAATTACTGCCCCGTTGAAAAAGCCTGCGCATGAACTTAACAGCTATCCATTATGTGCAATTTGATGGCTTGCCAATCAATACATCTTAAGTTGTGCATGAATAAATGTTAGAGTGAAAAATAAGAGTTTATAAGTAGACTTCACACAGTAGGAACAGTTACATGTTCACACAAGGATTTAGCTCCAGAAACCTGTCCTACTGTATTTTAAGTTCACACTTGTTCCGTGCTAGCTTTCCAGCATAATCTTTTGAGTTTGTTTACCCAATATCGCTTGATCAATGACTAGCTGTTCTTTTCAGCAGTGTTTTGCTGTTGTTTTAGTGAAAAACAATGACCATTTTGAAGTACTCCGCAGAAAGCAACATTGCTTTTTTTAATATATTTAAAATTTGATCAGCCTTTGCTAACTTTGGAAGGTAGCTTCTGCCTTCCCTCAAATAAATCCTGAAAACGCACACTTACTGAATGGAAATTTTCGACAGTACAGAAACATTAATATTATTGTCTTATTTTTGCATACTGCATGACAACACAGCTTTTTTTTGTACACTACTCTCTGTGCGAAACAGTGTACAAATAGGATAGTAAGGTTTAGAAAGAACTTACAACTCAAATTATCAGACAAGAATACATACAGAAAAATCAGGCAATGGCAAGTCTAACAGCAATGTCCACCATATACCAAACACCTAACCACCACTTTCATCTTTTTGGCACAGTTAAATAATCTTTTCTTTATTTCTGTGAAAATGTGTTATTCTTAAAATCCATACAACAATGAAGAGTTCTCTAATAGGAAGATCATTCCCACAGTTATAGAACAGCACTCAATGTAGCACTGAGGCATCTCTCTCCATGCAGTGGTGTAAGACTTCAAAGTTTTAATTTAAAAATACAAGGTTTTAATGCTAAACTCCAAAGCCAAAATAAAGTATTTCGAATGCCATTACCTTCTCTCAGTGAAATAGAAGAAACACTGTGGTCATTTCTGTACACATTTTCTTTTGCATATGTTTTTGCATTTGAAAGAGTGGAAAGCACAGCTGTAACACTTCCTACTTCAAAAGATCATGAAAGATGCTTTGAAAGGTATAAATGCTACATTTGCCTGAGCTCTGACTTCAAAGCTTCAGAAAAATAAAAGGATATTTCTCAGCTAGTTCTGCTATTTTGCCAACTAAGTTGATGATAGCATATTCTTCCTTGCTTTCTTTTAAGTAGTCAAGCATCTTCTGAACTATGACAATTACATTCTGTCCATTTGTAATTCTATAGAGAAGCTCTAAAGTCTGAAAGAGAAAGCAAAAAATATATTTAATTGGCTCTGATGACTCAAAAAAGGAAACAGGCAAGCAGAAACACTTCAGTATGATGCCAAATTGAGTAACTGTCTTTATTTGGCAAGTCTTAAATGAAATACACTGCTTATCGACACAGCTTGTCACATTAATATTGTTCATAACTGCTCTCTCACAATAACTGAGACATGATATGCCTTTTACACTACTCATTTTAGAAAACCTATCACCCATCTTAAAAATTAACTTAATTTTTGATATTTAAAAATTCACTSACCTCCCTTTTAATAATGGGATCTGGATGGTCCAGACATTCAATTATTGTCATCTGGTGCTGAAGTGCCAAATTAGAATCCTGCTGGATAACATAGGTCAGAGCCTTTAAACCTAGAATATAAGGGATTGGAAATTATATAAGAGAACATATACTACAATGATCAAATTAAAAACATGCTAATGAAATCAGGTATCCTTACCTAAGTACTTCAAATTAATTTTGGGTGACAAAACAAATTTTCCAATGCACTTGGCAGCCTTTTCAAGTAGTTCAGATTTGGGATGTATTGTATAAATTGTTTGGACACATTCAAACAAGATGGCTGCGGAGGGAAAGGACACGTAATTAATGTGTATTAAATACTTCTACAATGCAAAAATTTTTAACAAGCAAACAAGCTCATTGACTATATCAAGGAATTGCAGTGTTGTCCCACCCCCGCTGAATCTAACTGCAGAGTACCTACTGACATAAGTAAAAACAGGATGAAAGAGTATCTCCTTTAGTATATACATATTTTTTTAGTAGCCTTTGCCATTGTGCATACAACTCTCTGTCCTTAAAGTTCTTCCAACCTTGAAGTCTCCTATAGTTGCTCAAGGGACTGGACTGGGACAGTCTTTAGAAAGCCAATGGGCAACTATAAAGGATTTGAGACAAAATATTTTTCAATAATTCATATGATTTCTTAGCTACTACCAACGGCCAAAATCACCCYAAGAACATCCTTATTAAAAAATCTTTGCATAGTTGTTTGAGAAAAAGCTAGAAGTAAACTGAACAACACACAAAAAGTAGTTAATCCTTTGTGGCAGCAATTTGGGCAAAGATTCAGACCAAGTTACTCTCCCCAAGTTAATTGGTGTTTAAAATCATGATGTAATTTTCAGCTGTTCTTGTAATTCAGTCTCTAACTGAATTGTCCAATAGACAACCTACTCTTCTTAAGCATTACAAAACTAAATCTGAGAAAGACTAGCATATTAACAACCCAGTTGCCTACAAGAAGCAAGAAATATGCAATAACCAAGGACTTTGTGTAAGAAAGAGTAATCACTCAATTACTTTTTTCTTTGGTCTGGGATCGTCAACTGAAGTTTTATAAAAAGCTTACCATATGTGAACAAAAGCTACATACCTACATTCTATGTCCTTGTATAAATCATAATAAACTGCCCACTTTGGCCCCTTAAGTGCCTAAAACAAATTTACTGTTTAACTCTTAGCAATTGAAAGTGCAAATTGTTTGTATTATAAGGCAACACACCTCCCAATATCTTGTATGTTCTTGCCTAAAAGAACAGAAGCAATAAACTGAATATACTAAATGTCTGACAGATGCTTCCTCACATATTATTTACTAAAAGAGAATACTTCCCTAAAGCTTCCCTTTTTAGTGGAACTGAAACTTACACGATGCTTTATAAAATATGTATCAAGTAGGCATTAGACATCTAGAGCTTTGGGCCATGTTCCTTCCCCCCCCCCTCAGTGCTGTTTTAAAAAAAGTCTCCATTTTCCTTCCATTCCATTAGTACAGGTACTTTGGCAACATCTATGGGGCTTTACTTTAACAATAAAATAATGGGGGGTTTAGGTTTTTTTAAATAGTGAAACAGCTCTTAATGTAGGGTTCTAGAACATCAGATCTGGGTGTTTGGGGAAGTATTAAGACCTGGGGAGGGGAAGGCAAAGAAAAATCCAAATAAATTGCTCAGCTTTTTATTAGAAAAACTTAACAGTGCAATTATTCCTTTTGCTTTGTTCTAGCAACAGATACAGCTTTCTCTGCTGAGAAGATAATGAAATTAACGTAGTCTTCTACCATGTTCTAGAAATTTTAAATTGAGATGTGTGCCAAAACCATCTTTTCATAGGCACCACTATCACTAAACTCTCGAGGTTTAATTTTTATTAACTGTGGCTAGAGGAAGAGCCCTACACAGCTGCAAAGAACTGATGCTGTGACTCTTGCACACTTTTTATTGCCTTTCTCAGGGCAGTGAGAAGAAGATCTAAACATTTCTAATAAAGAGGGCTGTATCAGTAGCATTTTTCTTTTATCATTTATTTCAACTTAAGCAATGTTCAATAAGAGCTTTCATGAAGAAGCTGACTTTCTGTATTTAAGGCCAAGGACAATGCAAACATAGGATAGAGGCTTTTCAGTCAAGATGAATTCCCAGTAAATAAAAATGTTTTACTTCAACGATAAAAAACTGCGCTGTACAGCAATGTATCACTGTTTTTACAATTTACTAGTCAGACACTTAATACAGTTGTATATTAAGAATATAATTAGATTTTTCAAAAGTACTGCATACGTATTTTAGCACAATCAACTACTCACATTTTGAATCTTTCCAAATACTGATAATTATATAAAATAACCTCACCCACCATATGTAATATTATGATTTATCTCTGCTCTTCTTAAAGATTCATCTAGAACATCATACATCAATTCGCTTGTCCTGTTTAACAAGAAAAAAAAAGATATTTAAAATTATTTGCAGCACAAATAACAAGCATGTAGTCTTATTTTGCCAAACAGCTCAAACACTAGTATTGAAATCTGTAACACAAATTATTCATATCCACAGATTCGCTTTAACATGGAAGAGCTCTATAACATGTTTCTAAATGGCATCTAACAAGATGTTTGCAGCTCTCAAAAGAAACATTTACCACATCACAAGAATAAAAACACTTCCGTCACTGCTTGCATAAAACATAAAACAAACAGGAAGAGGATCACAGACAACTAGGTCCTCACAAAATGACACCACTTTTTGAAGCACCTTTACTCTTAATTTTCACACAGTTGTTTGGTAACCTAGTAACAGAAGTCCCAGCAAAAATGTATTTCAAGCATATTCCACAATAACCAATTGTTTAGTCAATCCAGAAGCTAAGAAACTAATTTTGCCATTTAAAAGCATCTGCTTACTGTATTGGTTAATAACAAATTTATAAGAAGTTCAACACCAAAATCCTCTTATTAAAAAAAAAACAAACCAGGAAGCTGTCTATGAGGTACAGGTCATGACTGTATTCTTTGTACCTTCAAAATATTAATTATAGAGAAAGATCTGGTTACCTTGGATCATCTTTTCCTAATAGCCCCAATATTCTTAAAAGCTGAATTTGTAACCATGGTGCTGGCACGCTGTGATAGTTGAAGTCAATAGGGAGCTTTCCTCCCACTACCTGCTTTAGGATGGTTACAAAACTCCCAGTCAAGTCCTTGTATCCAGAAGAGTTCTCCTACATAATGAAAAAGAAACACAATTCAAATATTTTGATACAGCACCTCAAAAGTAAAAATAATCCACAAATTGAGTAAGATCAAAATACCTACACTGATGGTTTCACTTCTTTAAATCAAACTTCTACTCTCATCCCCCAACGCTTGTAAGCTCTTCACTTTAAACCTATGCTATTTTCTTACACGTTTGCAGTGTTCCATTCACTCCACAGTGAATGGAACTTGAAGACAACAGTAAAAAGAAAAAAATAATAATTTAGAAGCAAATTTCAACAAACCCTTTAACACAGTGTAGAAGTTAGATCCTCTAGCTAAGGATGCCAATGATGCTGAGCATTCAGATCATGCAAGAAGTGGATCTGTCAAGCTAAATGGAGAGCTAGCACAAACAAACATAACACAGATACCCATGATCACATAAATTAACTTTTCTAATGACTACAAGTAAGTTTTTTCTGCAAAACTTCTGTACAGTACACCGTGTATTTAAAATTAAAATATATATATAAACAGCTCCTAAGTTCAGTTGTGCTTCTAATTCTTTGCCTACCTTAATCATTTGAAGATAAATATGCAAAGAAGCAGCCATGACTCCAGCATCCCTGTCACATAAGGCTTTCCGGAACTTATCATGAATATGCTGAACTTGGTTCGGAGCAATGAGATAGAATTTATATAAAGCTTGAACAGCTTTTCTTCGGATAATTTCCCTGAAGACAAATGAGATTTACACAAAACAAAATGAAGCTGCTTGTGTATTTTAAGTACTTCACTTAACAAAACAACTTGCACTTGTATTTCTACAGCAATGTAAAATTACATGGCCAGCCATCAGAACATCATGATCTGGAGAGAGATCAGAACCCGTGTTTTACATATTTGACAACAAATGACTTTGCAAATACTATCTAAGTGAGTAAGTGACAAAGCAAACTTAAAAGCTTAGTAGGGCTTTGATGTCAGATTGACAATTCAAAACAATGGCCACCAAATAAACAATGAAATTGGCCACTGCTAATCTGTTGTGGTCACGTGTGCAGCTCCAAAAAATACCTGTCTAGAAGTTACTGAGTCAGTTCATCCTGCAGTTCCCTTTCTAATCTTCTAATGTTATCCTCTGTGTATGGGATATTATAAATTAAGAATCAAACAATTCAAGGGTATTAGTATCTGCAGATACACTTTTACCAAAGTTTCTATAAAGAGATTTATTAAAAAAAAAAAAAAAGTATTAGTGAAGTACTGCAAGGATCCCCATCTGTTTCTCCACTTACTCTCCAAACACTTCTTCATCCACATATTTGTTAAAAGGACTCCAGCAGATAAACGCAATTACATTTATCTATCAAAACTAGTTACGAAAAAAATTAATACCTATCCAATACTCAGTCAAGACTGCAAATAAATGAGACAAGAATCCAAGAGAAAAACTAGAAGAGGAACAAATTTCTGAAGGTAATGATTAGAAAGACCAACTCAGAGAAAAAACACCAGTTTACTAAAACTACCTACAAAATTAAGTCACTCAACTGTACAAGGCCACTTGAAATTCTGTAAATGAATACGTACTTAGAATGCTGGAGCTTGTCTTCTATTAGGGGAAGAACWGCTGGAATCATCTCCCGTGGAAAGATCTGGCTCACAATGGTTAATGCCATGCACACCTCTACTAGATTAGTGCTCTGTAAGTCCTGTTACAATCATTGAAATAAGACAGTCGTTTTTCATTTAGACTTTTAAATTCTGCACATACTCCAAATCTTTCACAAGCAGGCTGGATCTAGCCCACCTACACAGCCAACCTACAGCAAGCATCCTGCTGCCAGCCATCCTGTTGTCTGCTCGTGTTTGAGAAGTGTCAGATCTCACTGAGATAACAGAGTTCTKTTCTTCTCTTATACAGGAAGAAGGAACATGCAGCTCCTCACATTTGTGTAATAGAACTACATTCATATTTTAAACGTGTGCAAGATTAACACATAGAGCTACAATCAATGTTTGTTTACTGAAATAGTTTGATGATTGCAGAACTATGCTAAGTCCCCAGCTGGATCAGTGGGATGAGTCACTTCTCACAGAATTCAACAGTATTCTCTCTAGTGCCTTTGACCTAGCCCAAAGAATTAAAAAAAAAAAAAAAAAGAAGAGCAAGCTCAATAATACTGCCAATTACATATTTGTACACTAATAATTTGTAACTAAACATAATTTGTACACTAAAATAAGACATTACCTACTCCCTAAGAAGAGAATGCAAATTACACGTAATGTTCTACAAAAGAAAGAAAAGTTCACAATCTGTCCTAAATACAACTAAAAATACTAGATATAGCTCACTGTAACCTTAAACCAAAAAAGGATGGATGAATTCATGAAATACAAGACTAGAATTATTTTTCAAAACAAATGAAATGTGTAAGATTTCCAGCTCACATCATTATTTGCTCTGGCCATTTGTCCTAGATAGGTTTTAGTGCTCATTTTGGTTTAGTTCTTTGTGGGCTCTCATTTCTTTACTTCTTTCTATATCCTTACTAGTTTCAAGTCAGATTTTTGAAGATTATAAAACAGTTTTCAGTCACAACAGCAAGATGAGCATCACTTTCAGTCTGTAATTTATATGACTTCAGCCTACTGTAATATAAAAGTAATCATTACACAGAAAGAGTTGTTGCCATGTAAAAGGCAGTAATACAGAAGATGACACCTATGAAATATTATTAGGTAATAGATTTTCAGTATCACTCCGAAGCATATTTCCATTTTCTATCAAAATTATCAAAAGAACTCAAAGAAGCCAATAGATACTTGCTGTCAGCTAAAAGCAAAAGTTTACACTGAAATATGCATGCATGGCTCCTCCTGGAGTTGAGAATGTATAGAATTGGTACATTTTATAAAGGAAATTTTATGGTATATCTCCTTTGAAGCTATAATTTTAAATTTTTTCAACAGCAGGAATGCCAAGATTATATTAAAAAGCCAGGGAAAGCCAATTCAAATTTTCATTGCTAACCAAATAAACAGCAACTTTAAGAGCACAAGATAGAATTAATGAGTACATAGCTTAGACGCTGTGTGACAGAAAATGGGAAGAATTGGTCCAAGTTTAGTTTACCTCCAGACCTCCAAAAACACTGTACCTTCACAACTGTGTTCACAAGTAGAAGTAGCAGTTCATGATTTTCATGGAGAAATAAAGAAACTGCCAAGTAACCTATAAAAGAAAGCAGCCTCAATTACTACTTTCAAGCTATAAGCAACTTCAAGATAGAAAACTTAAGACTGTCTGTAATACAAGAAGAGTTAATTCAAACAATTAAAAAACCCAACAAAAAGACCCCACTGTTGGATGACAGTTGCTTGTGTTTTAAATATCAAGACTTTCTTTTACTTCCAGGCAAACCAGTTCTATTTAAGTTGCAGTAAAGCTCAACAAATAACAGCTAAGAATTAATATGCTGTGAGAAATAAGAGACATTACAATACTGTTATAGCTAAAGAGCAGCCAAGAACACCATGAGAAATCACTTCCTGGAAAACTAGTATCTTCTCTGCACGGACAAAAGTATATTCCTTCTAGACTCCACAACAAATACACTTCCTTATATTTGTTTCTCTTTTTTCAAAAAACAAAGTTCCATTTCAAATAAATTTTATATTCAACTTGGAATACAGAAGTAAATTCACCATCCTATGCCAAAAACTCCCTTGTTATTTCTTAACAAGGAGGAAACAATTCCAGAACCCCAGAAAAGAAACCTGCCAGAAACCTTGAAGAAACCTTTTTCTTCAAGACCCCTCTTCCTTTTAAACTAAGGGACTTAAAGCGGGGGGGTGGGGAAGGTGTGCCACAAGTCATGACAATATTTGTATTACAGAGATGGATCTTAAAAAAGGTCTTGGTTCATTCAGGGCTTAGGGATCCAAACGAGCAACTTAGATACAAATAACTGTATTGTCTGGGCTATCAGATTGATCTATCTGCTTGTGAAACTATGGACTTGATCAGCCTAGCACACCTGCAAAAATGTAGTTCGCGCTCATACATTGAGGCTCACATTGGGTAAAAAGAGTAACCCATCTTGATTGGATCAACTGACAACACTTCCTTAATACAGACTTTGATATATTGCACCACGAACAGACAAGGTCGTCCTCACGTATCACATAACTGCAGAACAACAACAACAAAAAAACCCAAAACCCACACACACACACTCTTGATAACATCCTTTTACCAGATCAAAGCTTAAGGGTCCTTTTTGTCCAGAGAACTTTAAGCAACCTACATTTAAAAAAAATAATGCTGCTTCACCAAAGCCTTCTCAAAGAGAGCCCTAGTATGGAAAGGTCTCAAACCCATGTATAACAAGACACGTTGGTTGTTGACACTTACAGAGGTCACAAAGTTTTCTTCAAAACAGCTTACCACCTGCCCTCCCACGTTTGGTGAAGACAGAATTTCTTAATCCCTACCAGAGCATCTGCGCACTGGCTTTCATTACTCAGGGATAAAGCAACTTTAAATCATCACTTGTAACGTATTCTCTCAGAAACTCCAATACTTGAGTGGATGATCCAGGTGAAATTCAAACAAAGAGTATCAAACAAGCATATCCCGCAAGACATTGCCTTCCTTCTGTGTATGCAGACATAGTATTGCTTGGAGTTAAACCATTTTCTCTGCAAACAAGAAGAAATGTCTTCACTAGGCAGTTGAATCAGCAACTGCAAGGAAATTCTCCAGATGACAGGCTGACAGCTACTTCAAACCATATCTACTGGAAACAAGTTAATAGCCACACTGGCAGGCAAGAAAATCACAACAGCATGAAATTTCAAAGAAACCTGAACTAGCCTTTCAGATTTCCTCAGGAACTCCTGCACCTATGCTATAAGGACTTCCCTATTTGCCTCATTTCCTACAACTGTTTCTAAACATAAAAATTCTACAAGCACCAAAACAGAAAATATTTTAGAGCCACTCTGCTAACAGCAATAAGCCCTTTATAAAAATTCTAAACAACTATCTCGAAGTTAAATACTGGGAAACCAATACTATGCTTGCGGAAATTATCTGACGTTAACATCTTTGTCTACTCTTTTACTACAGTACTTGAAAAAGAAACCAAATCCTGTCAGAAACTCATTCTCAGCTTGATGTGTTTTTTAACAAAATTTCTCGTAAATTACTTGTTTATTGGTGCCACAATTCAAAACAATGAAAGAACAACTCATGATTTAAAATAAATTAATTTCCCCTGCCTTCTGTTCTACAAGCAGATACAGAGCAGCTCACAAGCTAGGGATTTAGTTATTTTCAAAGAGGAGTGAGAGACTATGAAACAAGACCAAGAAAATAGAAGAACATTTTAAGTAAGTTTTATTTTTACATGAATTATATATCCCAAGAAACTTTAAAAATACAGTTTGAGAATATTGTTAAGGCTACAACTCCATGCACATACCAACTCTTTTCTCCAAAAGATTTCCTTGCTGTGCAAGCTTGATTGCATGGATATATCCAAAGGAAGACTCGTACCCCAGCATTTCACAATAGATGAGTCTCACCATACATTCTTTCATCAGTCTCTGAAATACCAAAAATAAATTATTGAGAGTTTTAAGTCAGCCATGTTTTATGCTCTTCTTCACTGCTCTAATGAAGTAGAGGACTTTATCTGATAGAAACAGATGTGCATTCACATTCATTTTCTAAAATCAGGGTATTTGTGATTTTTCCTTTGCTATGAACCTCTTCTGCAAATCAGTATTAATTTTTGACCATAACAGCAGAACTCCCCATATACTACACTTAAAGATGTTACCTTATTTTGATTAGCATGCATGTGATCAACACTAGATTATGACTAACRTAAAAAATACGAATTATCTGAAGCATTAGATGATCACACTGCTAATGCAAATTATTTTTTACCAATCACTACACTGACCTAGGATGGATTTTCACYATGTGTAAGGTAAAACTTTATTTTTCCCTTCAAAAATTCTCACTCATGGGACTGAGATATGCATTAACTAACTCAAACCAGAATATATCAACTCCTGTAACTCAGACATGAGCAACAGTGCATACAACAAAGCACAGCTTCTTATATAGCGTAAATAAGTTACAAGAACGTCAGCCTGCAAAGAACGTTATTTGATGGAAGCAGTTCACCTAGCTTTTTTGCCTGCATTATTTCAGAAACTAGAGAATGACAGACTCTGTGTGCCATATTGTTACAGTTTGTTCACATCAAAGAGAATCACAGTGTCCTCACTATTTTAACCGTGCTGCAAAACCACAGACATCGGTACCTTTTGATGCTGATGATTAAATATCTATAATGCAGATAACCTGTACACTCCACCTGGCAAAAAGAGTGAGAACACTGTTTTTCTTCACCTTTGGTCTGCTGTTCCCACAGCCTGTAACCACTAAGAGAACTTACAAGTGTTGTGGTGGGGGCAGAAACTGTTGCTTTCAAACTGGTTAGTTCCTGCTGGATTAATTTTTCTTCTTCCTAGAAAAGATCAGGCTTCTTATTTTAATCTCGCATAAATTTTGGAGGCAAAATATGAAACAGAAGTCAAAGAAGACATGTTAATTTAACAGTATTCCACTGTCTTCTCAAAACCAGCGTATACCTCATTTATGGTAGTAACACCGGACTGCTTGTTCCAAGCACAGAAGGCAACACTTTCGGCCGCGTTTCCCCATACCGTGCCCCCACAGAACAGCATAACGCGGCAACCCACGAGTACGCACTGCAATGAGGTTTATCGTCGGGCTCCGGAGCTCAACAAGACACAGCCCCGGGGCTAGGGGGAGAGGCCGGCGCCGCGCCACCGCGCACGGGGCCCAAGCACAGCACACCGCCCCGCGCCTCAGCCGCCCGCAGCGCCCCACGGGACCGCGCCGGCACCTCAGGGAGGCCGGGGGGCGGGAAGGGAGAGGAGTAAGGCCCGGCGCCCGCCCGCTTCGAGGCGGCAGGAGGAGCAGGAAGAGCAGGAGGCCCGGTCCGGCCCGCCCCGGGGCGCCGCCCGTACATGCTTGGAGGTGAGCGCCGTGATGCTCCGGATGAGGCTCCCAAGCCGCGAGGTGGCCGAAACCCTGCCAGGGCCGCCGGCGCCCCCCGGCCCGGCGCCCGCGTCGTGCTGCCCCAGCAGCCCGGGCAGCACGCTCAGCGTCCGCTCCACCACGTCGCTCATGGCGGCTGCCGCCGCGGCGCGCTCCCCGCCGCCGCCCGGAAGGGAAGGGC
>JAYKAV010000766.1:399924-449504 GCA_035582835.1 Phoebastria nigripes
GGCGGCCCCGCCTCGCCTGCTGCAGGCCCGARCCCCGAGGGAGCTGGGCCGGGGGCCACCGTGATGGCGCCGCGCCGTCAGGGGCGAGCAGGAGTCTCGGGGGTGGCCACGCCGGCGGGCGGCTGTGGCTGTGCGAGAGGCGCTCCCTCAGTCCCCGGCCTTGCCTGCCCACCGCTGCCCTTCTCCCAGAGTGGGCAGCGGGCCCTGCCGTGGCTGAGATGGCACCGGCTGCGCCGCCCGCCCACCGCACCTGGCTGGGCCGGAAGGTGGAGCTGAAACACAGCGTTTAGAGCAGGTCAGCCCGGCGGGGCGTGACGGCAACCCCTGCCCGGCCTCCAGGGGTTGCTGCCCGCGGTCTGACGGTCACAGATCGCGTCGAGATAAGAGCAAATGGCACCCTGAGGGAGCACTGCCCGGGCGAGGGGTGCGGGAGCAGAAGCGGCCTAACCGCCCTCCCGCCCGCGGGAGCTGGTTTTTTTACAGCATCATAAAACAAAGACATTTAAAGGTGGGTTYCGAAAGACAGCAGTGCGATAGTTTGTAGATGCTTATGAGAAATACTATTAAAGTGTGGGTGGGAACACCTGGAGATTGGTCTTGGCCGAGAGGCTTCCAGAGGAGCTGTTCCTGAGGCGATTCCCGCTCCCCTGGCAGCAGGGGTTTGGCGTCTTGGGAAGGTTTTCACCACGTAGCTCCTAGGAACTACCTCTGCATTCACTGCTCTTGCAAATGAAACAAAGGATTTCTTACCCGTGAAAAGTAAGGTGTGCATTTATAAGGTTAAAGATTACAATTTTTTCTGACTCCTTGGATACCATTTTTGCTGTTTTGTAATACTGTGCCTTTCAATTTAAGGTTAGTTTTATGTCACCGTAGCTGAACAGGAGTAGTTGCAGATGCTAAATGAACAGAAGCCTTGTTATATTTGGTCATTTGGTACCCAGAGACATGATTTCAATTAACAGAAAAAGCTCCTCCTTTGTTTGTCAGACACAGGCCGTATCCCAGCTCTGCTCTGAAACACCGTGACTTGCTGTCTGGTCCGAACATGGATGCCACAGGACTGTGTGGCTGGGATGGAACTGGGCATTCACTGGCAAAGCAATGAAATGAACATGTGAAAGAAGGGTGCCAGATAACTTCCATAGATATTTCATACTACAAGGGAAAAAGTGCATCTAACCCAGTCATGTTTACCTGAACTGGTAGGATATGCCTTTCCAAATTTGTGTAATGAAATCTTCAGCCAATTGCAACAAGATATATTCAGATAGTCTTTACTGTATTTTTTAACAGAATTGTTCTTCTCTCACTGTTTTTCCTGTGAACAAGGAAAAAGCATAGTGCCACTTAAATATGTGAGTCAATTGTCTCACCAAAGACAGCAGACTAAAATAATACTGTATCTATGTAGTTTTGGGTGCTTAATTCCATTTTAGAAACCCATGTATGCCTTTTCCAGTTAAACATATTTTTCTGAATTACTTGACATTTTCTGGTTTGTATTTCAGTTCAAAGGTGATTTTTTTTTTCTAGAAAGGGTGGGGAAGAAACTGAAGTAATCCCTTCTGAGCTATGTGTTTCCAAGGAAGAAGTATCCTTCCATCTCCAACATATGTCTGGTCAGAAAATCATGCTGAAGTTCGAAGCTATGAATTGATTTATTATCAGAAAAAAAGCCAAATAGGAAGAAACTGAGGTCAGTAGTTTTAAAAGTATTAAAAGTTGGCATTTCCTTGAAGCTAAGTTGAAAGATTTGGACTGCTATTTTTTAAAGTTCATTTTACAAAATGAATTGGTTAAGAATATCTCGGTTAAGAATTGCTCATGTAAAGACATTGTATTATGTTTTAGAAGCTAGAAAAGCTTGTAAGCTTTGCAGATCAAAAATGTAAGTTCAATAAGCATAGGAAAAGCTGCTGGTAAAGCTGATGGAACTTGAATAAATGCTCAAATCTCAATAGCTTTGACTTTTTTTCTTTTATTTTTATTGATTCAGGGGTCTTAAGTCCCTTCTCTTCACCTTAGGTAGTGTACAAATAAATGCTGCATGTAAAATGACTTGCAGAGTGCAACAAACGCTCAGCCTCGTGTGTGATTAATTTCTTATACTGTTGATGATTGCACTGAAATTGAGAGGACTATTCATAGTGCACACATATGCGCAAAATACGTGACTTATTGTCAGATGATTGTAGATATATCTAATGCCTTGCATAAAGATCACCAGTAACTCTTTCAACATTTTTTTCCTTTTAAGCACTAGAATATTTAGTATATCATTTAGCATAATATGAGATAAAGTAGAAAAAGCAGATCCACAAAAGTAAGGAATGTCTACCATCTAGGCATAAACTTGGCAAGGTGGGTTGTTGGGTGGTTTGGTTTTTTTCTGCTTTCATCTGCCTTCTGTTTTCATCAGCTAGATGAAAAACCTTGAAGTGTGGTTATAAAACAACTGTAAAAATAGCACTGGAAGGCTGCATTTCAGTTATGTCTCTGGGCTCCATATCAACTGCACTCACCACAATAAAAAACATTCTAATTGCCATTTCTGTAAGTTCTCCTTGGCATCTGAGAGGCAAGYGGTATTCTTTCTGGCTCATGAATCATCACTGGAAATAAATAGTTCTAGAATAGAAAATGGGTTGATTGTGTATGAGCCAAAATAGAATCCAAAATAGAAGAGCTTATGCTCCTCACCGTTTTGTCTCTGCGCTGGGAAGAGCAGTGTGTAGTAGTAGATGATGTAAATGGTGCCAGATGAAAACAGAGATGTAGTGAGGAACAAAGGCAGCACTTTTACCCAGTCATTTTCCTATGATGATTAAACATACTATGTCGTAATTAGCAGAGATTATGTATTATATCACGTGTCATACAAGCTTATCAGGGCACTAGCAAGGACTACTGGGCCAAATGTGCAAAACCAGAGCATGGCATTGCAGGTGTGCTCTGGGCTTGCCAGTTACAGCATGTGTCTGTGAGCGCATTGCCTCTATGTGAAGTCTTCATGAACAGGGAAATGGTTTGTGTCTGAAGTTTTAGGCTTGGCTTTCCTGGCGTATTTTTCTCACTTGCAATTTCAAGAACTAGAGTGGCTACTGCAGTCATACTCTCTTTTGATGATGACAGGTTTTGAATTCTTTTCTCTCCCCACTATCAGTCCCAGCCCCTACAGTGTCCTGCATCATTTCTTGTTAGAGAGGCTTGGCAAAGCAGGAGGCGATTTAGCACTAAGGAAATAACAAACTGTATGGAATTGGGAAATAGTATAGAAAAGATTTCACATAAATAGAAGCATTTATCACTTAAACAGAAGAATATCATGTAAAATAAACACATTTTAACACAATTAGACATACCATCATACACAAAAAGCCATATGTAGACATATCACGTAAATAGGTGTATTTTTAACCAGCAACTTCTTCTCCCTGTCATCACCAATTAGGGTTCCTTTTCTGATCTCACTGCTTTACAGCTATCTTGATTTCAGCATGTTTAAAGTACATTTACTGCTTTTGTATTGTATGGTGAGTTTTGTCTGAATGACTAAATGTGTAGAGTCCTATAAATTGATGCATGTTTACAATGCATTGCAGGAAATGTTCAAGTGGTATAGAAGTAAATATCGGGAAGGGTAAACGCAGAGAAAGTACATATTTTTTGAACATTGAGAACATTAGATAGGCAACGAACTGTTGAATTAATACAAAACTGGGGTAGAATATCAAGCCACGTTGAAGTAAGGATTGATCTTCTTGTTTTTCTGTATCAGTAATATTCTGTAGTTTTGAGATTCCTGTTGGTGTGTATATATATGCTAAAGATGACAGGGGAAGAGGTTACTCTACGCTTTCTTGTGGAAGCTGCTTGTCTTCTGTGCTTCTGAAGTGAGGTAAGGTTCTGTTTAGTATAATAATTTTGCTTGTAGGTTACCAGGCAATGTGTAAATAAGGCTGTTTTGTTCTTATATACAACTATGCTTGAAAGGTTTTTATCCAAAATATCCTATGATTGCTAACTCTGGTACAGCTCCAGGAATAGGAGCCCGACTATAGGTAAGGATTCTGGGGTTATTTCTGAAAATTATTTTCATTGCTCTGGATCTGTGCATCACAGGCAGATTAATTTATAGAATTGAGTCTGATGTAAACTAGGGCATCAGATTTTATCACTATTTCATCTAAATTATATGCAAAGGCTTGAGTATTAAATACAGTGGTTGCTAACGGGAAAACAAGAAATTGCAATTTTTTTAGTGCTTGTGGTCCAATTAATTATCATTCTCCTACTTTTTTGTGTTCTTCCCAGCTTACACTATAATAATATTATACATTGACAAGGGATTGAACAGTTCCACTGTGTTCCTGGTTTTCAGTTGTAAAAGCACTGATCCTCTTCATCTCTTCAAACAGAGTTTTTAAGCATTTTTTTTAGCAGTTAGCAAGTGTTGAGATTTCTAATGTGAAAGTGTTTTCAGCTGACCCCTGCATGTATATATTTATGACTACAAAATGATGAGGTCTTTTTTGAAGAAAAACCACTGTGATTTGTCTCCCATTTTGGAAGCAGATCCTATCATTCTGAAAAGAGCTACCACTGCGATCCTTTGTTCTGCCATAAAACGGTGAAAATGTCTTCCTCTGATCCCTAGGGATTTGTTGCTGTTCTGTGTCTGCAAGGGCTAAATTTTAATTTATGGAAATGTTCAGAATTAGCTTACATGCTTATTGTCATTTGTGCTACTGCTTTTTTTAATTCTGAGTTTTAAAGAGCAAGATGTTCTATAATCAAACTTTTGATGTCCTCTCTTTGTAGTAAAAAGAATCATTGATGACTATGCCTTTACTGTGTAATTCGGCCCCGAGGAAAGGGCTTAAATAGATGTAAATGATTCATCGGCCTCCTCTACAGGGCCGAATTTCACTTTAATAGCTCAAAAAGCGTGTGCAACCCAGCCCTTCTGAGCCGACTTCAAACCAAAGCCTTCCCCGTAGATGTGCTGTCGGGGTGACCGAGCAGGTCGGATTTTCCCGCAGCCTGTTCGCAGAGTTTGCCTCGCAGTTGAGCTGCGGTGTTCAACCCCGCGTAAGGGGGGGAGGCCGCCCCACGCCGGCCCCCACTTGTGCATCCCCGGCGGCTGGCACGAACGCCTCTCGCCCCCTCGGCCCCTCTCTCCGAGGCGGCGGGGCAGCAGCGCCACGGAGGCAGCGGTCCCTTTCCCCCGCCAGCCGGAGGGAAGGGGCTGCGGCTGCCGGGGCCGCGGGAGCGGAGCGGGGCGCGCATGCTCCGCCGGCCGCGGCCCTCCCCCGTCTCCTCCCCCCTGCCCGGGGCCGGCCGCGGGGACGGCCTCGACCATTTCAGCGGGCGCGGGGACGAGGGGCCGAGCCCGCGCGGCAGCGGCTTTCCCGAGCGCCGCGGCCGGCTCTGCTGTGCGGCTTCAGCACCGCGGCGCTGGACAGCGCCCGCCGGGCGGGTGCTCCGCGGCGCTGAGCGCCCGCCGGGGCCGGGCGCGGGGCAGTGCGGGCAGGAACCCCCGCGGGCAGCGGCCCCGTCCCTGGGCCAGGCTCGCCCTCCGGGGGGGCTGGGCAGCAGCAGGATGTTTCTCCAGCTGGCGGTCGTGGTGCAGGTGCTATCGCTGCTGGCAAGCCGGGTGCATGGCTTCCCGAAACCCGCGGGCAAAGGTGAGTGCCTTCGTTAACACATTTTCTCCGAGATGGGGAAAGTTTTGCAGGGTATAGGTGGAGGAAGGGAAAAACTTTCCTTACACTTGGCTAAAAGCAATTAGATCCTAAAGAAACGATGTTCCTGGTGCAAGATGCTGGATCACTGAAGTTGCAGTCTAATATTAAAGTGAAGAGAGAGGTGCTGGTAGAGGGAAAAGCTCTGAATTTTTTCAATCTTTTCCAAGCAATGTTTTCATCCATTCTGCAGCAGTTTCTGCACAAGTCTCTCTCTTGCTCCCTGTCTGCCCTGGTATTCTGGATGTAAGAGATTTTTAATCTCTTGGTTGTGCCAATCCGATTATTGCTATTTTAGTCACTCTCTTACAGCATTTTTTCCCCCAATTAGTTTATGAGTTTTCTCATCAGAAAGGGGTTACTGAATCTATATCTGTATTTCTATTACATCTTTTACAGAACCTCTCCCGCTGCCCCAAACAATCATGCTTTGTTTAAATGTTTGACTTTTTAATTGTATTCTCATTCTTCAAGGAACACTGAATTTTTTTACAAGAACTAGCAGTTGGCATCATATTTGAGACACCATGTTTTATGGGAGAAAACTATAAATTAAGAAAAAATGTGCTGTCTCTTTGTAGTCGCATGCATCATATAACTGAGTATATATGTGTGTGTTTGTTTATTCTAGATAAAGCTATACACAACAGACAATTAAGTGTAGAAAGACCTTTGGAGGAACAGGTAAGTGAAATAAAAAATATTTACAGTGTTTTTTGGTTTTGGTATTCTCATAATATTTTAAGCCTTCAGGTACCAGATCCATGAATATCCTAATGGCTTAACAAATGAATTAAAAATAGATTTGTCAGTAAAGTAAATATTGATGGGGTTGGGTACAAAATAGAGTTTCAATAATTTTTAAGAACTAGCATTCCAAAAGCAGGTTGCTAGCTCCAACAGCTCACAGGTGTGTAACCCCTTTGTATTGACATCCTACGGGAATATGGTGGGCGCTTGGATTGAAGAAGGAAAATGTAACTGGCATTTATCTTAAAATGGAAAGTCTATTGCAGTTTCTCGTAATGTCTGTTTCTGATCAGAGGACGTGATGGTACTGACAAGAAATGCCAAACGCTTAATCATGTTCTACTTATTAAGGCAAACTTCTTACTAAGAGTGAAGATCAGGCATTAAGGCTTCTGCTGATATTGATAAATTAAGAGGTCCCACATTTTAGTGTATTTATTCCTTCTGCCTGTTTGTTGTTTTGTTTATTTGTTTGTTTTATTTTTGTATATCAGATTGCTGAAGCTGAGGCAGACAAGAATAGGAAAATAGTTCCTACAGGTAAAACATCTTTCCTGGTTTTATAGCGATATTCATAATGGTATTCAAAGAGGTATAAGATTTTATGTCATGTGTGCATTGATATATTTTCCAGAAAATAAGCCAGAGTTCAGGAATTATTCCTTTGTTGATGACCTGAACCTGCTGAAATCAGTAGCAGAAAGAGAGAGGAATGAAAAGGAGAGGGAGTCAATTAGAAGCTCTTTGTATGAACAGCAACTGGCCATTGATGATGCAGACTCCACCAAGAACCGCAGGCTTGTGGATGACTATGACTCCACTAAAAGTGGACTGGATTATAAATTCCAAGGTATTCTATAATCATCTTTCAGTGACTTTTAGGTTAGACTTCTCTTACAAACTGGTTGCGATCATGAATGTTTTACTCACCAYTAAACATGAGCTCTATTTGTTACTGGAGTGCAATTTCAATTATTTCCAGTTGTAGAAGCTTGTTGTATTACAACTAGGTTTTGAAACACAATACAAAAGAATTGCTGTTGATTTCCACAGTCTCCTTCCGTGGAGGAAAACCCAACTGTGTAATTTGCATTATGCTTTTTAGTGATTTAGATTTGATGGAAGGAAAATGGGACATATTTTTAAATGAAAACATATTTATTCTGGTTCAAAAGGAAGAAGCACTTTYATATAGAGCTAAATCACGTATATTTGTTTCAAATGTTATGTGCAATGTTAGATAGTTCTCCTCATCACAAAGCTAAAAGAAGTTACCGAAGGCCAAAGAGTACTTGCCTTTACTACAGGRGTAGTTAATTGGCTTGTAGTGTAAGTGAGTCCTCTGAGAGTTGTGAGCAGCATTTAGCTCAGGATATTTTTAATTATGTCAAAGTATGCTGATCACAGACCAAAGCTTACTCATCATATTCACTTTCCCATTGCTTTTAGCCACTTTTCCATATTATTTGCCATAAGTAATGATTACATAATTAAAACTTCATTTGCTGAAATCCAAACAGGAAGATAGTATGCTGTTTGTCATGATCTGTTTTGATCTAAGTGACCATACAATGAAAGTGGATACCAGGAAGGTGCATATAAGCGGATATGTGAGCAGCGTTCTCTCATTCGTACAAATTTTTCTATAAACAGGAGACTATGCTCCTGACATTCATCTCTGCTCTTTCAAAAGAGCCAGTCAGAAAGACATATTTCGGATGTGGAAAATGGACACCAAGAACTTTTCACTTGGACTGATGTAGTGGATTCCAAAGTGTGTATCAAAGTATATTCCTAATATGTCTAAGAAGTGCAGCTTTGTCCTGAAGAGAAAAAGATGTGGGCAGATATTTTTTACAAGATGTCTAATCCAAATGAGTTAGGACAGTCAGCACACAGTTAAACTGTAATCCTTTTAGATGATCCAGATGGCCTTCATCAATTAGATGGCACTCCTTTGACTGCTGAAGACATTGTTCAAAAAATTGCTGCAAGAATTTATGAGGAAAATGATAGAGGAGTGTTTGACAAGATCGTTTCAAAACTTCTAAATCTGGGGCTAGTAAGTATCTTGTTAATACTTCATTTAGCTGTTTTGTGGGTTGGTTTAATGCTCTTTTAAAAAACAATTTGGATGAACACTGTTTGCAGCTAATAATGCTGACTTGAGTGAAAATGAATGGGATTCAGGCTCTAGGCAAGTTTTGTGACTCATTTGGGCACATTGGTTTAGTTCTGCAATAACGTTGTTGTTCCTGTGATGGCGTTGCAAAAAAATAGGCCAAACTGCAGAATGTTTCTGATGTTGAGAAAACATTCACTGATTGTACTCCTCCCATGTCTGCCCTCGTTTTTCCTTTAATTTCTCTTCTGACTCTCATTGAGTTCTTTTGTATTATCAATTTCTTTTGGATGTTTATGGAGAAAGGTCTGAGCTTATTCCTATCCACCTACTAATTATTGTTATCAGTGGACGTATAATGATGCTGGTTAGTAGAGGATACATTTCTCATTGTTACTGATTTTTAGCAAGACTGGGTTTGTCTCTGACCTCTGGATGTCTCAATGGTTTTAGCCATTGCAATGAGGGATCCTTATATTTTAAAATACTAAACTTATCTGTTCTGCACTAGATTTTGCAGTTAGCTATTGCATGCTGAATCCCACTGATTACAAAGGGAGCTGTGGGACAGCTGCATGGTAGAGTTCTTGTTCAAGTGACAGCTGTTACGAAGCAAAGAGAAAACGTTTTGATGATGCCGTAGAAAGCTATTTGCTTTTACCCTTTCTGTATTACTGTATTCTGTTGTAGTTATTCAATTGTACATAGGTATGTTGCAGAACATATATACACACACACACACATATATATATATACAGATATAGGTATACCGCACTTGCAGCTCCATCTTTCAAGCTGGACTCCATTGTATTAAGCCCTATCTGGGTTTGTTTTCCTATTGGAGGCTATATGTGTGGGTGGGTGTTTTTCATGTATACACACATATTTGATGTGTGTTTGTATGTGTGTATATATACATTTATATAAATATAGACATGTATATATGTCTATATGTATACATGTATACACACACACATCAGTGAAGGTATTACACCTAATTTGGCTGTGCTCAGCTTTGAAGCAAACATATTTGAAGCAACCTATTTACAAAGCTCAGGTTTCATATTGACTTTTAATCTAGGAAAAACACAATATTCTATAAGTACTCTGCACAAATATTTTAACAGATCACAGAGAGTCAGGCCTATACCCTGGAAGATGAAGTGGCAGAGGTTTTACAACAGCTAATTGCAAATGAAGCAAAGGATCGTGAGAAGGAGTCTGAAGATTTTGATTACYCTCCAAGCAGAGCAGACAGTGATATAAAAGAAAAGCAACAGGAAAGAATGGTAATTTCTTAGCTAATCATTTTGACTCACTTGCCAAATGGTACAAGTAGACCAATACACTGCCTTGCTTCAGGGAATGATTAGTTCAATCTGGAAACTAAAGGTGTTCTTAAAGAAATTCCATCAGATAGAAAAACAAATCGTGAGTTACTTTGAAGTTTAAGCCAGATGCCAAATTGAAATAACTTTGAGAAAACAGTATAGTCTTCGCCTCGTAATTAGGAAAATGTTGACATAAGATTATGATGCTATTTATTGCTCTATTAACTCCATCACCAAACGCAATGTTCTTATAGATACTATTTTTTTTATGTCTTTTGTGGAGACACCAAGCAAAGATGATCAGGATAGTTTCATTAATGGAGAAATTGATGATACACTGGATAACACATGGTCATCATCTAATATCTTGGAAAGAAGAAATGAGCTGCCTTCTGAAGATAATTTCGAAGATCTCCAATATTTTCCAAACTTCTACGCACTATTAAAAAGTCTTAACTCAGGTGAGCTCATCATGTGTTTACAGGAATATTTAGGAAAAAAATTAGAAAATGAAGATTCTCTCTGTTTTCTCCTACTCCTTTCCCTTCCCTTCTCCACAGCTTCACTAGTTGCAAGAGACCATGTGCTTTAAAAATGTTCTCTAAGATGCATAGCTGAAACTAATTTGATTAGTGAGTATGGCAAAACATTGGGAGGAGCAGCACTCAGAACTGCAAACTGTGTGACCTAGGTAGCCCTTCCCATCTTGTGCTGTATGATTCAGGAGTCCTGAATTCTTTTCATTCCCCTAAGGGCATGATGAAAAACTGGCAAATTGTTTTCTCCAGAGATCTTTCCAGTAACATCCGTGTCTTCTAAGCCAACAGAGATATGAATAAGCCACAGTAGAATCCTCACAGTGATGGTACCAGTAAATGTGTCTGAGCCTCCCAGCCTTTTCACAAACCACATGTTTGCTGTTTATTGTAATGAAAGCTCTGCAAGTCTCTTCCTATTCCGGTGCTAGACATCATTGCCTTCCAGTTATTGAGGGCAAGATTGTGGCACCTTGCCATAGCCCCTTTGTCAGCACATTCTACCACACACCCACTCTCACTCTCTGCAGCCAGCATATCTTCTGCTCTCTCCAGCACAGTCAGCAACCATTTATTCTGTAGATTCCTTGTCCTGCAGGAGCCTTAATCTTGTTTCAAACTGTCCCCATAAACATCTGAGTGGAGAGCTAGAATGAAAAACCTGAGGGCATATTTTGCTCAAGTCCAATCTACAAACTTCATATTCTTCTTCCTGTTCTTTTCATTTTCCTATGGTAGTTTTGCAAGCTGATTCTTCTCCTTTTTCTACTCACAAAGCAGAAAGGCATGTTGGGTTTAACAGGTTATCAAGCAAATACAACCAGGTCCCACTGGCTGCACATCTCTGCCTTGTCTCCTGCTTTATGCTGTTCACCTGCTGGCTTCTATCAAGCTGGAGGAGAGGGGATTCAATTGCATCCTACAGATGTGTGTTAAATTGCAGGCAGCAATAAAAAACCTGTTCAGCAGCTCTCCAAAGGGGCTGGCCCTCTGCCAAGGCTGGGAGTATGTTTCTGACTGTCCCTGTTTGACAGTGCCCCTGGCTCTGTTGGGTCCTTCAGTGACAACCTGGGGTGTGGGAAGAGCTTGTGTAACTGTGTGATGGGGGAGTTTCATGCTGCTAATGCAGAAATAGCAGTAATATTGTTCAGCAGATAAACACAGTGGAAAAAGAAAGCTAAGAAGCAGTGATCGTGCAGATAGTCAGAGATACGTATGGGCAAGAAAGACAGATTTTTATAATGAAAAATCATTGTTCGTATCCTGTTCTGGAGTCGTGATCCTCCCAACCATGTAATATTATGTTTTCCCAGTACCTGAGTCATGGTCTTTTGCATGGTAACAATCTCATTTGAGACACTTTATATTTTTGTCATTGAACCCATGGATCTTGTAGGAGAAAGGATCTCTGAGCTATCTTCCTCATACAGATCCAGACTGGTCTACTAAGTAGTTCACAGACAAATAAAAGAAAAAGAGAAGAACTGTAGAAAAATCTGCCTATATCTGCCCTCTGCCCAGCAATTTGAACTCTGCCAAGTCACTTCATCTCAGTGTATTTAGTGTTCTTATCTGTAAAATTGAATTAATACCATTTGCCTTCCATAACATAGACCTTCAAGACAAAAAGCTATAAAGAAGAACCAAACTCTGAAGTTTTAAAGTATATTCAGCTGTACTTTGCAGGAGCAGTTTAAAGGGAAACGTATATAGGAATTCTCTTTGCTAATCCAGCACAGCATTTTCTTTTTAGTGAGTAGGTCGTTTTTTATGTATGAAGTTTGTGCAGAGTTTGCAGAACTGAGTTTTTCCGAGCTGCCTGAAGTCTTTGACTAGTTTTGCTTTATCCCCTCACACAGAGACGGAGGCAAAACAGAAAGAGACCTTGATAACTATCATGAAAACTCTGATTGATTTTGTGAAGATGATGGTTAAATATGGAACAATCACACCAGAAGAAGGAGTTTCCTATCTGGGTGAGAGTACATACTTTATGCAACAGTGTTATTGATGCTATGTTCTTACTCTACCAACAGTGATAATTATATTCTCATTTTCCTTGCTCTTATGAGTCCTGTTTCAGACTTGTTCATTCAAAATGTTAAAGCTGTACTTCTAAATGATTGATCATTCATTATAGCAATGTTGAATTCCATACTGCTTTAATATTTCCATCGAATGAAGGAAAGGTTATTTATCAGATACGTATTTAGAGGATTATTCCACTTTCACACCTGTGAAGCATACTTGATTTCAATGGCTTTATGTCAGGGGAAGATTAGTGTTTTGCTCAGTTATATTGAAGTGGATCAGGTACCTGCATTTTCCAAAAAGAATCCAGCACTTCAGCACCTTCAGTCTGTCATCTGTAAGTAGCTAGAGTAGATGGGACCTAATGCTATGGTCTTCTACCAAGTAAAACTCCTTCCATCTATGGAAAGTGTTACATCCTGGCACAGGAGTAGTTTTTGAAGCATTCTTCCCTGGATCCATTTTAGAGTCTGTGGTTATGCAGATTTTGTAAAATTGTTATAATTTCCCGAGGAGGGATTTTGGAACAACCTGGTTTTGGTTTTTTGTTTTGTTTTGTTTTTTTCTCACACACCTCTCCTGGCTTTTACAAACTCTTTTATATTAACTGTTGATAGCCTTTCTAGTTAAACAAGCAGAGCTACAGAAGATGGGCTTCTCTGCATAAGCTCTGAACAACCCTTTCATTTTTCTGAAGTATTGCTGGTCTGGGTTAGCCTGAAAAGTTTTTGTTTATATCAGGGCAATTTCTCAGCTTAATGTATCAGCCTGTCACAGAGAAAGGACTGGCAATGGTCTTTCATGACTTCTGCTGKCTTGTTTGATATGGGCCGTTGCAGATACATGATTGATTGATGCAACTGCAACTGTATGGATTGATTATCAATTACTTGGCTACACAAAAATCCAGTGGATCATGATTCACATTCAGTGAATGATTGCACCTCCTCTCTAAAGAATTCGTTATATCTCTGAGCAAGATTATCCCTTTATTTTCTGTGAGAAGTCCTTGAATTTTGGCATATTTGGACAACTTATGCTACAGTTCAGCTCTTTATTTCTCTGGCTGCCTGTACATTTAAAGAAAGATGCACATAAAGAAATGGTTGATTACAAGCACAGTGGTTTCAGTGTCATTCTACAAATGAAGATAATATGGCTTGAGCAGATATTGCACTCACTGATAGCATGCCAAAACTTAATAGGCTAAATTCATCCCTGACGCAAGACCATTCAGATAATGGAATTGCACTAGGGATGCATTTTTCCTGCTAAAATTCAGGGCAGGAATCACATTGGCTTTACTTTGAGTAAATAAATACTGTAACCCTGGCAACAAATTGCCATGATGACATAGTACAGAAGGCAGGGATTAGGTTAAGAGTTTCAGAGGTCTGATTTAGTCTGGATTTAAAGTAAGACTATCAACTGATGTATCCAGACTCTGCCTTGCAAATGAGTGATTTATGCAGGGATGGATTTTGTACTCCATCAAAACAACTTACTGTAGTGGAAAAAGCTTTCTCATAGGTCTCAAGTTGCTTCTGTGGTATTCTTTTTTTAGACTTGCTGTTGAGAAATGACTTTAAAGCTGACCTTCGTTTATTGAGCTAATATTCTCAAATATTCAAGAACAGCAAGCACAGGAGAATCTTAGCTTCTTGCAGTATCCATAAGCATGGCAGCAGTTTTATTGCCACGGTTATTCAACTGAAAGTTACAACATAATATACCCAGTAATACTTGRATAGGTACTGTGTTTCTTGGTGCAGTTTGGATTAGGGGATTGATGCCCAGCTGTGTTTATTTATAGCAGATAAAGGAATTAGTATGAATGTCTGTCAGAGAGAAGAAACAATTAAAAAAATTGGCAGCTTGTAGTTGTTCCCTCAGTCCAAAATCAGTGAGCAGATCCCATGCTAGTTGGTGGAAAATACCTACTGGGTCTGTGCAGATGGATTATATCCTTTCTCTGTTCTACTGCAGTAGGAAACTGCCTAAATTACTTTTCCTCATTCTGTGGCTGAAACCATGCATAAGCTACGTCCCTGACTTATACATTCAAAATAATAAATCATTTACTAAATCAAGACACAAGCTTTTGTGCCTCTCACATGGACGCAGAGACAGTGAATTTGAATGCATATACCAGTAACAGCTGGTTTGGGATTTGGAAACCACAGCATTATGTCATCATCATTGTAACCTACTCTAGGGAAAAGTATCTTGCTGCTGCAGTGAATGATGTTATTAGATTTACCTTTAAGTTACAAAGGATCTAGCTGCAGTGTGATGCAAGAAAAGCACACATGCACACACATACAAATGCAAGAAAGAGGAAGTTCATGTTTTAATACACATATTCAATATTATGTAATACATATTTAAAAGCTTTCCATATGCTAAATATAATCTGTAACACAGAACCCAGAAAGCCAAAACCAACGTATTCATATATATGAAAGAGGAGAAAAAGTACTGCCTATCTTTTACAGTATGTGTTCAGAAAGTATAGCTCTGGAAGCATTAAAGAGAGGCTGTAACAAAAGGATATAAAATGTGCGTTCAGCTGAAATGCATCACATTTGATAATTGCCCTGCTGATGGCAAAATGCCACTATCATCTATCACTCTCTACTTTCTTAACTATGAATGCTGTATTTTGATGTACTGGGAGCAAACTCTTCTGTGGAGTGAAAGCCTCATGATATGTTTCTAGTCTGTTCAAAGGCTTTCAGAAATCTTTCTAGAAAGCCTATGTGCCCTCTGAAGATTGAAAGCTGCTTTAAAATCATTTTTGCAATTAAAAGAATGGACAAACGTTGTTGGTACAGAAAGCATAAGGTAATTAATCATATGACATAGGATCACAGTTACACATGTGGCTTGTGAATTAGATCCAAGTGTGGTATCAACTTATCCACCTATGGGTTGGTTGTCAGCATCCAGCAAGTGCTGCCCAAACAGCTGAACTCTCCTTGCTTGCCCCAACCTCCTAGAGGCACAGGCTGTTATCACTGAACAGGGGGGTATTGGGGGGGACTTAGGACAGTTATTGAAACAATGATTGCTGTTGGCAAGGGTGCAGTGACAGAGTGCAATGAAAGAGTTGGAATCTCTCCACATAATGACCAGTGGAAAGCAGCAAGAAGCTTTCAGAGAAGTTATGACTGATTCAGCATAAAATATTTCATTATTCATGGCATTCATASTGTTTCTGTTGCATAAATAGCTGATACTGAATTTTCCATGCAGAACTGAAAGGACTATATCCTTCATGGTGCTGAGTGCTTCAAGGGAAAAAGTGCTGTTCAAGCCAATAGCAAAACTCACTTTGATTTCAGCAGAGCAGAATAAGGAATGCATTGCATAGATACTTGTACTGCTGGAATATTAGTTTGTGAATAATATCATACTTTCCTTCATTTTCCTTCTGTCTGTTGAGTAGTGTCATGGTGGAGATTCACTCTGATAGCTTTTCTATCAGAGCCATCTATCACAGACCAGATAAATATTAAGGARAAGCTTCATCTACACCACACAAAGAAGAGGAATTTTTTGTGTGCTGAGTGACTTTTCCTGCGTGTGCCAGGCTAGCTAATTTTAAAATGAAAGCATATCAGTCCACTACCATCCTGGTAAAAGCTCTATTTATAGTAATTATGTAAAGTAAACTAAAGTTTTGTAATACATTTATTTTAATAATATTGTTGTCAGCTTAGAAGCAGGAACAAATGGTTTCTGCCAGTGTGTTCGGATACGTTTGTAAATCATCTCCCACTAATAAGACCAAAATAATGAGTGATTTTTAGAAAGATTCTAGGAAATATTTGTAATTAGAGCCTAGTGGACCATAACAAAAATAGAGCTTTCAGAGATGATAGACAAATTCTTAAGAGGCACCAGTGTGTATGTATGAATTCTTTTTACAGAGTACATTGATTATATTCTCCTGCTGTACGCTGCTTACAAGAGTAGATCTGTAGCAAATTTATCCATTGCCACCCCAACTAAATGAAAGTTGTGTTATCCAGTGAACTTTTACCCTAGAAATGTAAATTAGTTATGTGCACATTGTATTCTTGTGTGGAGTTCTCATTTATTGACTGGTACATGTAGGACAAACTTTTGCCATCAGTACTTCTTTATCTCACAGATATATAGAAGCTTCACCATGATACTGCATATAATGCATATTTTATCGCATCTTATGATTGAGGTTGGTCATTTTGTTTTCAGTTTCTAAATCAGGGCTTCTTTATCTTCTACAACTGAACAACCTTGGAGAAGAGAAAGAGGCAAAGGAGTGGGAAGAAAATTAAGTTTAAGCACTCTGTAGCTTTGCTCTTTCTGAGGGGGATCCCACTTTTCACCTCCTTGTAGAAGAGCATTTAGCTTACTGGAGCCACAGTGTACAACACACAGCCCACAGCAGACTGGTTGGGGAGCAAACCCCCCTTTAATTAGGAGGGAAAATAGAGAAATTGCTCCAGCTCATCAGTATGCAGTGTTTGAGTCACAGCTGCCTCCTTCCATAGACCAAACCAAAGCCACCTCTCACACCGCCTCCCTTTGGCTCTGACTCACTGTCAGAATCCACACTCTCCCCCGTGACTGAGTAGGAGATTGTGTTGGTTAGAAATGGGCATGAACAGATGTCTCTGTTTACCTCTTCTACCCCCTCATCATTTGTTCTCCATTGACAATTGGAAAGAAGACCAAACTGCAAGACACACTAGCAATAGGGAGATGGATGGTTCATTGGTGAGCTATTGCCGAGGTATACGTACACTCATTAGTTTGGTCCTTTTCTAAAGTTACTGTTGGGGTATTGTTTTACTACAATAATATTCTCTTTTAGCCAGGCTGAGGCTGCATGAAAAAAATCCAGGGGAAATAGAAGAGGGAGAAAGTCCCCTATGCTGATTTTTAACATGCCCCTGCCTTTCCATGCTAAGGAATATGGAATAGCTGTTCTGCCTCTTGCATTCATGCTTGGTACCCTCAACAGCTGTGCTTCTGATGAAGGCTCTGCAATTTCACTGGCATAGGCCAGTGCATAGTAGACACAATCTGGCCTTTTCTTGGGAGAGGAGGACTTGTTTGAATACTGACTAATCCCTGAAGTTCTCATCAGCAGAGATGCTGCAGGCCAAGGGTCTGATCCTGGTATTTGTTTAGTTAGGCAAGAACAGGCAGAGCGCCAAGAGTGTGAGGCAAAGAGCAGATCACAGCACAGACTGGCATCATCTTTCCCCTACTCACTGTCTCCAGAACCAGATGCTCCCTGATGCAGACTGTGTGATTTGAAA
The DNA here is from genome assembly GCA_035582835.1 of Phoebastria nigripes. Taxonomy (NCBI): domain Eukaryota; kingdom Metazoa; phylum Chordata; class Aves; order Procellariiformes; family Diomedeidae; genus Phoebastria; species Phoebastria nigripes. The sequence continues at coordinate 417,754 of JAYKAV010000766.1, forward strand.
GGGGTGAGGGAAGGTGTGGCTAAACCAGTGCCAGAGGCTGCAAGTGATAAATGGACAGTGTCGTGTGGACCTTTTGTTCTTTCCTTCATTTTGACCTGGGAGATGAAGGGCACTGACAGTATTTCATTCAGGGAACTGTTCATGCATAATACCTTCTTTTTCTTTTTTAATGTCCTTTTTTTCAAAGGGCTCTTTGTTGCTACTGTAGATTTTCTTCATAAGCATTAAAATCTTTAATCAATTTTCCCTATCTGAATTTCCCTTTGGTGATTTTCCTTGCCCAGTATTACTTTATCATATGACTGATGCATACAGTTGACAGTGGGAGTTATTTAATTTCAGGCAGCTCTCTTTTCTCTGCTATTTGTTTTGTATCTGATGAACTAAGGTGACACAGATGCCAGTATACTCTACCGTTCTTAGGAAGATCAAGGACTCCCACATATTTGAAAAGCAGAAATCACGGGCACCTCAGATGGGGGTAGTGGGCCAAATACTGAGGAGCAGCAATGATGGTGTAAAGTATATGTGAATAGTTAAACCCAAGATGAATTTGCATGGAGGTAAGATAAAAGGATGTGAGGACAGAGAGTGTGGAAAGGTCCCAGACAAGACTGGAATCTAGGAAGTATGTTGATCGCAGACCCCACTGCAACTTTATAGCTTTTCTTTCTGTAGCCTCATCCYATGCCTCATCCATGCCTGTCCCATGCTACTTCTGCATTTGCACAAACTCATGAATGTTTTTTTGCCCCCACTGCTTAGATCCTATCTCCTATTTTCCCCCATTCGGACTCTCACTGCATAGAAAAAAAAWGGGTAGCTATGGTGTGAAAAGTCTATGACAGCTAACCTCACAGTTCTTAAAAAACAGAACCACTACACACTACAGTAAAATGGGCATCACCTGAGGGTGACAATATGTGTGAGAGCATAGTATTTCCAGTATCCATAGGATCTAAATTTTCTCGGATATCTTTTTGGGAGGGATCCAGTAGTTTTAGTATTACTAATTCTTTTTCCCACCACATTACATGAGTATCAAATCATGTGTACAAGAACCAAAAAGAATATATTACAGTTCATTCCTTTGCTTATCACTATCTACCCTTTAAATTTCCAGCTGTTTCTTGCAACTATATTGCCTCTTCTTCCGTTTCCCTTCACTGCCTCCTTTATGCTTTCCCAGCTGGATACTTTGTAAGAAATCTCCTTCTCCTCGTAATGTCTCTTTGGACAAGTATATTGCTTAGTTTCTGAAAATCTAGGTTTTGCATCCTACCAAGTGGTTTGTGTTTCTAAAGAAAGGAGGGCAATGCTTTTATTTTTTCTCACTATATTTAATAGCTGCATAAAAAAACCTTACTTTCTGAATTCAGTATCTCTCTGTTGACAGCTGAGCACTGAGACTGTAAGTTATGATTTGAGATGATGATGTGGGTGCAGAGTAAAGAGGGTGTCACTGAACTTTCAAAACTAAGCTCCATCCCACTCCTGCAGTAGAGGTGGCTGTGTGCTGCTTCAGTCCCAAACCATCATGCTTATAAAGTGCGTGCTATCAAAATACTTAAAATGTGTGTACAGGCCATGTAGCAGCCTCGGGATGGGAAAGGATTAGGAAAGGACTGCACCACACAGCTCTAGGAGACCTGGAGTAATGCAAAGGAAATGCCTGTAGAATATTGAAAGGATAAATCTGAGAAATAGTCTGTGAGGTAGGGAATTTAATAAGGACGATAAAGGAGACTTGGTCAGAGCTTTGTTCACCTCAAAACACATCTATTTAATTGTGTTTTACTTTTTGAGTTGCTTTTAATCAGATTGCCAAGCGATACTGCTGCTGCTTTATTTCAAATCACTCTGACCATCTTGCCTGTAATCCATTTACAAGTGATGCCACTACCTGGGGTTTGTCACCTGACGTGTCATTCCTCATGGCAGCATTAGGCTTCAGACACACCATCATGACAAATCAGTTAAACAGGAAGTTTCAAAAGAAAATGCCATATCTTGACATGTAAGGCAGGGAGTTGGGAAGGAACAGGAGATTTGCAAGGCTGAGACCCATCTGTAATTCCACAATGGATGGATTTCTCTTGTCCGTCACAGTTTAAGCAGTTTATGTGACATATGCATGATACATATACGAGCTGACTAAAGGTCAAACTCTGCTTTTGGCTACATTGGTGAAAATCCAGTGGATACTGACAGTTCATGTAAGCTAAAAGGAGGATTTGGCCAAAGAATTAATCAGGTACGCTATTCCCCACAGAATAATCACAAGCAAATGCTGAGTTTTGTCACAGATGGAAAAAGGCCTTGCAAGCTCTTAAAGATCATCTGCTACAGGAGACAGAAGAGCCCTGGGAGAACTGTGCTTTTTCAATACCTGAAATATGTGCATCTCATACAAGCAGCCATCAGCACAAAGCTTTCCAGCTGAAGCTGCTGTAGTATATGAACTCACTAAGTAAACTCATTTTTTAGCTATCGTTAAGATTGATTTCAGGTACCATGATCATCCCTTTTTCTCCTTTAATAAACACAGCCTTTCTATGCTGTATGAAAACAGAACAGCAAAGCAGGTCTTTCTGCGGAAGTTTAATGACATGAAATCTCAGCTTCAGTCAATTTGATGAGGATAGAATGTGAAACTGCCTCCCGGGTGCAAGACAATTATGCAGATGAAAAAATCCTTTGCAGGAAAATTTGCAAGAGTCTGGAAAACACCGTGAATCTGTCTGTCTATAGAGAAGGGTCCATTTCAGGCTTCCATTACCAATTCTGTTAAATACTCGGATGGGTATGTTAGTTTCTGCCTCTCTAATAAGAACAAAGTAATTTAATTTGTAATTTTTTTCATGTAGTATCTTTTTCCATGGATTTAAAGGGTGTTACCACAGTGCATTCTCCCAGAGTAAAGATAAGCATTCTGCTTTATGCGATTCAGATTTTTGAATGTTCATCTCGAAGGACTAAAGAGTTTCAAAAGTGCTGGGCATTTGCATTTTCAGATGCAATTAATAGGATCTATCGGTGTGTAGCACCTGTAGAAACTGGGTCTAGGGCGTCTCAGAATGCCTGCTCAAAATAGGAGCCCTCCTGCAGCATGAATGCTTCAGTGAGTCATCCCAGATCAAAGAGCAAGTTAGAAAGTGAGGCAAGGCAGAAACCAGATCTTCTGACTGCTGATGTCTGGTTCGAGTGATGAGATTATGCTGCTCCGTGGAAAGCCGGCCGCCAGAGGAGTGACCTATTTTACCAACGTAGGTCACTTCCATTAGCTCAGTAGTTATTGTTCTGTTGTTTTAATTAGTGCCATTTCAAATAAGTGCTCGGCTCTGTGGGAAGGTCGGTACCTTTCTGAACTCTTCCTCTGTAAAAATTATGTTGCTAGGGAAACGACACCGGAAAAGTAATCAGTTCTTGTTAGACCTCCAAATACGACATGCAGTTGCTTAGCTGCTGGCCAGGCACATCTCAGCTGAGAAGATGACTCACTCCATCAGCGTAACTCAGAGCAAACATTGTTCAGCCCTGGCCTAGCCACATATGACACGTACAAACACATTTTGAAACAATACCAGCTGTTAAAGACGTTAATTCTGAAGAGGAAAAAAGGGCAATGTATCCTGTTCAAGAAGAATTGGGATTCTCTGGTAACATTCTCTTTATGATATATATGTAGGTACACCAGATAATCCTCATAAACATGAACAGCCTTACATAGTTAACTCCTCTCTGTCACACAGAAAATACAGCTGCTTATGAAATCTTGAGATTCATGTTGATGTGCCATCCAGCTAGCAAGATAGCTTCAATATTTCTCCTGTAAAATGTAGTCCTTATTAAAAGGCCTGTCATATAAACCTGTCCATATCTTTTCTGACAAAATAAAGCTTTGAAAATGGAATATAGTTGTTATCATATTCAGTCTGGCTTTAGTGGCAAAGCTTGGATCATTAGTGGTCAACATTGCTACATTATACTTCATATACAGATGTAGCTGTTCGATGCATATGGCTGGAAAACAATGCATATTACCATGTTACTGTACTTGACAAAGTAGTAATAAATATTGTTTATTACTCATATATTGAACTCAAATGAAATTTTTAGCCAAATCGAAAGACTCAGAGAAACTGTAGAATTCCTGATGGGATTTATAGAAGTAACTGAATAATGGAGGAGTATAAATGCTGTTGCCTTCAGTAGCACATGCTGTATGTGGATATGTGTACAACTTTTAAACACTACAGTCTATCAACATCACAAAAACATTTGGAAATATTATCAGTATGCAGACATTTAAATCTAAAGATGTCTAAGCGGGTTATAAATGCGTCTTGTGGTGGAGTCTTTTTGTTTTCTGCTAATACAAGCTTACTGCAGCAGTGCCTAAATGCAGACACTTTTAAGACAGAACATGAAAGGCACTTATGAATCAATGCACTTACATATATGTGGCATTTTAAACATTTAAATACTCCTATTTATTTTAAAATACTATGTTTACACTTAAAATTAAGCCTAATTTAATAGATTTTGCTGGATTAAGGTGATACAAAGGGTTTTTAAGTTCTTAACTGTATAATCTTATCCTAAAAACTGTGCCTCTTGCAACAGAGAAATCCTTATATTCCTGCTGGAATACTACTATGGTACAGATTCAGGATAAAAAATAGTATCTTAAGCTCAGCTGAAAGGAATGTTTATGGTCCTTTCCATAAGCTTTGGATCAAGTGATTAGTGAGGCATCAATACCACCACTATAATTCTAGGGTTTTTTTTCTTCATCAGTATGTCTGATCCAGCTTAGTAACCCAGCCCAGACCTGTTTAGTTTAGCGCATATGGCAAGGTCAGAAATCACGTTAAAAGTATATGTACCAAATGAAAACAGTTTTCACAAAAAAACCCTAATGTGATGTAGAATTGACAGGGTGCAATCAGGCAGGGTGCTAACAAAAACTGCTTACATTTTAGTTTTATGTAAATAACAAAATATAGAGGACTCAGGCAGACAGGATTATGTGATTTCTCATCAGATGGCAGGCAGAATTGCTTATGGTGATCTGCCATGAAGAGAAATGTACTTACTAAAAAACTAATCTTTAGGTTTCAGTGCTGAGTATGTTTCTGATGGAAAAAGATGCTCCCGGCTGATGGATAAAATGTTGGCCTTACACAGAAGATATGATCTAAAATATGTACTAGCCCTATAATATCTATTCTGCCACAGTTACTGCCTCATACTGAATATTTTAGCTCTTTATATAGAGAGAATATTGAGAATTCAAAACGAAGTCTCCCAAAAATACCCTACCAGCTAGCTGACATCTATCAAATTTTGGGTCCATGTTTAACTGAACCTTTAAAAAAAGCTGATAAAGGGAAAGAAAATTCTACACCATGTCCATAATATGACTGAGGAAATATGGCAGATTGTATGATGATCTGTATTTGTGAATATCTATTAAGTGTTGGGCTTTTCCCACATAAGCATACAATGTTTATATCTGAAACATCCATCTTGATGAAAAGGTGCTTTTACTTTCAAATTAGGTGAGTTCAGCCCTGAAATTTGCATAGAAAAACATTTTCTAGACTTCTAGAGCTGTACAGATGGCCACAGCTGTCTACTGTGTTTTCAAGTAAATGCTTGACCTCAGCAACTTTAAAAAATATTTTTTAATCAGTTCAATTTACATATTTATTTCATCTAAATATAATTTAAAACCTTTTATTAGACTTGTTTTCCAATTAAACCATATAAAATCCAGACAGGTAAGCAGTTTGGGATAATATTTTCCCACCAGGATGAAGCACATATTTGGTAGTCTTGTATACTTTGTGAAGCTAATTACACCCTTTCATTGCTTTCATCGGAATAAATTGCTACAGATAGTTATCTATATTTTGTGACTTACGTGACTTAATTAGAATATATATGCACACATTTACTGTCTTTATGAATATTGGCTCTATTTGGTACACCTATTGTCATGATTTAGATGTTCATTTTTTTTTAATAAGATTGATCAAAGTTCCATATAGCTATTTGTTTGTTCTTTTAGTGTTGGCTCTGCATTAATTCTTCAGAGGCAAAGATGAAGACTGTTCTTTTAGATTTCTACTTACCATTCAAACTGGTGTTGTGGAGAATATAGTACAGATTCTGCATCATATCTGTTGAAGAATAACTGGGGTTTGGTTTTGTTTTGCCTTGATTTCTAGAAAACTTAGATACAATGATAGCTGAGCAGACGAAGAAGCTTGAGAACCCTTCCACTAAAATCAGAACAAAGCTACCAGCAGGTACTTATTCTACAATTTTCTCTCCTGGAATAACACATTTTTTAACCTATTCAGTTAAAAGCATGCTAATTGCTTTAGAAGCCAGACTGCTAGTTACAGATACTCAAGGACCTGTAGCCACAGCTTGGATGTCTAAACACACAAGAAGAGAGGAATTTTTACTTAATTATCCAATCTTTGAGAAGTATATTCACTGTCCTTTTCTTCAGTGGAGTCCAGACATTACACATATACAAAAGCAAGCTGTATCAATGCTTTTTAAGACTTAAATAATTAAAAAATCATTCTTTGTCAACTTTGTATCTAGTGAATGCAAGTTTCCTATCATTTTTCTCTGCACAAAGGAATGTGCCTTTATGAACTATATATTATTGCATTTTAGTCACCTGTATTCAGCTACTGTTTGTAAGAGCAGAAACATGCATTCCTGTTTCCAGAGGTCTGGGGTAGAGATGACCTTTAGAAACCACTTTGAGCCAGACTCCAATGAGGTTCTTCCTCAATCATCAGTCAAAATGTATTATTTCCTAAAGATCGTATTGGTGTGATTTAGAAGTGCTTTTGGTACATTTGATACAAAATTGCTCTTATTGTTATTTCTTTAGACAAGAGTAGCGAAGAAGCAGACAGTACGAAGGAAGAAGCAGCTAAAATGGAAAAGGAATACGAAATCTCAAAGGATTCTACAAAAAATGAAGAACAAAATGCAGCAGGGAACAGTGAAGAGCCCAGAGGTACAAAATAGCCATTGCTTTTGCTACATATGTACGCTCCAAGTGATTGGAATCTTTTCCTATCTTTGGTATTGTTTTTCCATTGTGTTAGCATAAATATCTTCAGTTTATAGTTACTGGGAGTCAGCACACAACAGCTTGATTTGGAAGTGTACTTATTTGCTTACTTTTAAATATATGAAACTATATTCCTTGCTGAGTAAGACCATAATCTTTCACAGAATTCATAGCCCCTTTTGAGAGCAATATGAAATGTGTTTTGGCACAGTAGTGCAGAGAGATTTTGCTTTTTTGCATTTGTGGCTTTTCAGTGAAATCAGGTCATCAGGATGTTCAATATTCTGAGTGAGCCCATTGATTTCTCTAGTTTGTGTTAGAACAAACTGGTACTGAAAGGTACTGAAAAGTTCTGCAAAGTGAAACAATTTGCATTACTCACTGCCAGAGGTTAAGGGTCATCAGCAATTAACCTGTTTTACATAACTTTGAAAACCTATTACAGTAAGTTAGTGTCTCAATAAGCAAACTTAGCACAGTAGTACTTTTGTTATCCTAGTTACCTCAGCATGACACATAATGCCACGTGCCATGCTACATTAGACTGTACTAGAAGTCGCTCTGTCCACGGGGTGCAAATCAGCTGCTATATCTCAAAACAAATCTGCAGAGGACAGTGTGCCTCCTTACACTATACTTCAGAGCCTGTGTCCCAAAGACAAGCACTGCTATACTTTTAGCTAATCTTGTATAACCAAGTATTTCTGTGGTGTCCAGCACAGCTCTCAAATATTTAAATACAACTTTTTGTCTCTCTCAGCTTGTACTAGAAGTAAATCTTAGAAGTAGAATTGGTTGGTGTGTAAACTTATAAGACAAGAATGGGTTCATTCTACGTCTGTGTGTGGATGAAGAACTTACTGAGGGTAAGGAAAGTTGGAGAAATTAGTTTGGCAAGTGATGGTTACAGTATAGTGCTTCAGGCTCAGCCATGTCTTTTGATAGAGAGAGTTCCATAGTCTAGCTGCATTTCCAGAGTAAGTTCTCCCTCCTGCACACCAAAAACTCCTTCTTCATCAGCAATTTATTGACTAGACTTGATAGACTTTCTTAGGAAGTGATGTATAGACAGGAGATTTGTCAGGTAACGAATGCTGAACTTTTGAAGGAGGATGTTTGTTGAGGCAGAAACCTTTCAGTGGGTTCTTATTGCTAAGGATTCAGCATAAGCATCTATGTTTTGTAGTCAGTTGTTTTAAAAAAATTGCTTATAATCTATTTTGCACTGATGCTGTTTTGTGCTCGTACTTTTTTGGATGCATGTGTTTTCACTGCAAAATGCTTGGTAATGAATTGCAGTAATCAAGGCTACAGCAGATTGTAGTTCATCGGTCACCTAGTTCAGTCCGGTGGGCAGTGCAGGCATATAAACTATTAGGCACTCACAGATAGAAGGTGGCATTTTTTCCAGCAGTGCTTATTTGAGCATAGAAGAGGAAAATAGCTCAAGATGGCTGTCTAATTTCACAGTAAAGAAAAATTGTCTCAATACCCATGGGAAGTGATAAATAACATATTTTGCTTGTCTATTGAAGATTTGTCTGTTCAGTTTGGCTCAGGTTATTTTCCTTTATCTTCAGAAAAATGTTCAGCCCAAGAGCTTTTTAGAAATTTAAATTGGATCAGTATTTAGTTCTTTGTCTCATCATACAATGCCCTTTGCTCTTTCACAGAGTAACTTACTATAAAGCTAACTCTGCATTCCCAGCTCAAAAATTACTATCTATCTAATACTGTATCCACTTACTAATGGGACCAGACATGCATAGTTGGCAGCAGTAGCGTTCTACATGCTAATCACACTAGGGGTTTTTTTTCTGACAAATGTAAGAACATTACATCAATAAAGCTCCAGCCAAGTTAAGAATTCAAAATCCATTAGCTGGAATATTTCCATAGGGGCCTTATTAGGTAATCCTTGAACTAATTCTGTCCTGTGCACTTTCTGGTCCAAAAATAGCCATCGCTTTAAAAATTCAGCTATAACAAGGAGTTATCATGGTAATATTAATACATCCTTTTTCTCAGTAAATATAAGTAGCTGTATTTCAGCTTGTCTTTCCAAAATATCACAATCTTAGATTTGCTGTATGGTGTTAGTACTACTGAATGGAGGAGTTTTCTGACACTTTGTATATGAGATACTCAAAGCTCTCAGTCTTATTTAAGTCATTCCTTGCTGTCTTAACAGCTTCATCTTTGCTGAACAATTATTATGATCAAAAAGCTACAGGTTGCCTTTAATCCACATATGCAGTATCTGTGGATACCACCAAAAGTTATGTACACAGATCAAAAAAGCCATGATCGTAAGTTTGTGGATGACTAATCTTGCACAGACAAAACCTGCTAGCCATCTGTGGGAATTTTGCCTGACTAAAGTTGACAGGACTCAGCTTTTAAACAGAAACTAAGAATAGTTTTAATCTGCCTTCGCTGTGACCAACTGCACTCAGTTAAGCAAGCTGCATCAATCATTGATGTAAGTGCCTGATTTCTCTCTCATCCTTTCCTCTAGGGAAAGCTGAGGCATATTTGGAAGCAATCAGGAAGAACATAGAATGGCTAAAAAAACACAACAAACAAGGTAACAAAGAAGGTATGAAGTAAAAAGCCTTGACATTGGGACAGGCACCATATATATTACAAAGCATGTGATTTAAATTGTGTTGTATAAGTTAAATAATAGTAATATGAAACTGTGCTTGTCTAGATTATAGTGATAATTAGTGATGTTAGAGTTAAATAATACAGGTCATGTAAAATTTAAATCAATGAATGAAAATAGTAAACTAAGGCAAACTCATGTAAACTGGCTCAAACAGCCGTTGGCCACAAAACACACAGTGACTAAGCTAGAAGTTAGTCATGTGCTGTCCAGGTAGTCATGGTGGTCTGCGTGTCACCAGGTAACAGTACGTCAGTTTTGTCTAGTGCTTCATTTCTTAGTTCAATGTATCTTTTAATTATGATTTTATACATGAGGTAAATGTATTTTAAATGTCTGGATGTGTCTAGAAAAGCTCAGTGCATCTGGCTAGCCCTGTGCATGCCATCACAAATAGCAATGAGTTTTGTTTCATAACCATAAATAGTTAAGATACAAACTTATGTCACTAGTACTGTAATATATTGGATTACAGCCCAAGTCAACTCTAATGACTTGTAGCTCTCACACGCAAAGCTGTGTAGAAGGGGAGCAGTGACTGAAGCAGCTGCACAGGGTATGCTCACCAGCTGCCCCACCATTTGACTCTTCCTCGGAGCCAGGGCTGTATGAGAGCTGGAGGGAGGGAGCTAACACCAGCAGGATTTCTAGCTTATTTTTCACAGATCTTTATTTATCCATATCATGTTTTCCCTCAAGATCTTACATAAAACCAGCCTCGTATCCCTTCTCTCTGCCATTGCTGGGTCTTCTGCTGTCACCCGCTCTGTAAGTGAAGGTTCCTAGCCCAGGGATCCATCCCTGGGGTATGACTAATGCCTGGCGAGAAGGATTCTTCTTGCACCACCCAAGCAGAGGAGGATCTGAGATGAGATTAGCCCTGGGTAATCTAGCCACCCTCTCTGTGAGTTGAAGTGTATGTGAATTACATTTCAAAGATGAGTGCATGCCTACAGCCCAACACATTCATTTTCCTATATAGAAACTCTGTAATAGGAAGGACTTTTTTTTTATTTTTTTCCCTCTTAAAATTGTTTCCATGCAATGGCAGCGATGGCAGTTAGCAACAGACATACATATTTGCTCAAGAGTTTTCCTGCCAATTCTAATAAATGTTTCTGTTTATCGGTGTACTCATTATAGTAATCAGGTCTCAGTCATGTGTGATTATTTCTCTGTATCACACATACTGACTGGGCAGCCTCTCACTCCTCTTCATAGTAACCTTTCCTCTGCACTAGTGCAGTCTGAAAATGGCTGTGACTGCAGATCAATAGCAATTTATCTGCCTGTGAATGCATTAAGATGTACACTTTCTGTGTAGATAGATTTTCATTTGCACTAAAATACCTTTATTGTCCTCTGGCAATGGAAATGGGCCTTAAAGTAAGTTAGGACAAAATTAGATAGTGTTCTTACTCTTCTGATGCATTATCTTTACTGTGCCTTTCCATACTTTTTATTTTTGTAAAATGCTAATTCAGTTCTCCTGGGATGATGTTAAAGGAAGTGCAGTCAGGGTAAGCTTATCTAACCGTGAATGCATTGCGCTGTGTTTCTTCAGTACAAGATTAGGTGTTATTGATGTGCTCATCAATCATTTCTCCACTTCCAGCTAGCACCCGGGAGCTAGCAGAAAGTGATTCACAAAGTAATTTGTGTATTAAAACAGCCAGTCTTTTACACCCCTATTCATGGATTGGTTGACTCACTGAATATACTTGAASAGGTTTAGGTTTTCTTCAGACAAATGTTTGTAGATCCTTAACTTTGTACGAATTTCAGTAGAAATTATTATTCATTCAATGACTAATGACCCTGGAAATGTTAATTTGCATTTTCCCAGTTTAAAAATATCAGTTGCCTATTAAGGAGCCAAGTAAACTGGAGTGGTCTGGATGATTTAAAGAGAAATATGTCAAAAGCCTAGATTTTGGCCTTGATTGGCTTTTGTGTCCCAAGTTTGTTTTGCATATATACAATATATAGGCTCTGTGGGCCTATCCTTAGTATCTCCCAGATCTGGCTTGATCTTTGAAACCAATGCTCTTTAAGACCAGCTCCTCTCCTGTGTAAATTAACATCACTCGCACCAGTAGGCGTCGGCTGCTGGGTATTCTATTGCATTTAGTCTCCAGAGAACATAACCGTGAGTCATTTAACTAATACATGCAAATAGCATGTTTGGATTTTTCACAAAATACTTAGGTAGTTTATAGTTTCATAACACTAACAGTAGCCATTTAGGAATGAAAGTAAATTCTATAATTAATTGCAATGGCAAATGGCTTGGTTTGAATATGCAAATAAGACCTCACTTCATTTACTGTAGCAGTTTCACAGCTCACTGTAATGCTGCAGCTGTTGTGGTGAATATAAACCAAAGCTGATTTTTTCTAATTACTTGCCCAAATTAATAGGTTGTAAATAAGTATTAGAAATTAACAGTTATCAATTTCTAGAAAAAAATCATATTAAATTGCCATGCGATATACAAATTAGCCAGAATTGGATAGTATCTTAATGGTTGTAATCTCATACAGAATGTTTAGTAATTAAACCTTCACATCTCCATGTAATGATCTTAGAGTTGTGAATACTATTCTAGAAGAAAAATAAGCTCAGGAATTTTAATGTGAATAATGTGGGTATGATATTAATTTAGTATTTGTTGTTCCATTCATTTCCATTCCATGGTATTTTTCACTGGAGACTCTCATTCTGTCAACATGAATGAAATCTCACAACCTTTTTATTAAATTGCTAGGTACTATTTGTCCCTATTACTCAGATAGGATGGAGAGACAAACAGGTTACATTCTCTCAAGTAATGCTGGTAACAGACCAGACATGAAATCCTGGCCTCAGTACAGCAAATAGAAAAATTCCTATTAACTTGGATATGGAGAGGACACCTCTGCAGGAGTGGGGAGTTTTGAGTATCATTTTTCTGTATTACTCACTCGAAATTGCCTTATACTGTTATAAAAATGATTGCAAGCATTAATTTGCTTCTTAATGTCTTTCTATTCAATTTTGGTCATTCAACCATAAAAAGACAGAAAGTCACTATTGTCTGTTTTGTTAAGAATGTACAGTTTGAAAGAAGGTCCTTCCACTTACTGCTGTATGGTGATACACATTGGAGTACATTACAAAATCAGTATTGATATATTCTGAAGGTTCTGTGTGTGGAATAAGTAATTTATACTGAAAAATTCAGGATGTATCTGTTTTTGTGAAAGATATTAATTCATTTAACTTAGTATGAACCCTTAAGACATTGACGTTTTCCAGACTACTAACTTGTGATTCTAACAAATTAAGCTTTACATTTTATGCAGTAAATTATGTAACTGAAACCTGTATCGTGTTTATGTGTGAGTGTACTGGATCTGTTGCCAGAGTTATGACTACACAATAGGTTACCTTTTTATGTTATTTGAAAGTAGAACTCTTCTCATGGAAAACAGTGATGTTTTCTAGCATAGGAAGAGTCTATTTCATGTATATGGTGTGAATCATGTTGCATAGGTGCAACCAGATCGGAAAAGGAGAAAGGGTCTTTCAGCACTGTATTGCAGATTGACATACAAAGATTGTCAAAGACTACTTTGACACTAACACTGTCATAAAGACTACTCACTGCAGTATTTTTCATGTCAGAATATTATGTTCTGTATCAAGGTAAGTAATTGTATTTTTTCGATTTATTCTCAGGAAGTTGCTTTCTTGCATTTTCACTACAGGTGTTTGTAGTAAGTGGGAATTTTACTGGGATTTCAATAGGAAACAGTCAATTTAATACTTTCTTTTGAATCCATGACAGTTGTGAAAATAATAGGGTTTTAACAACAGCTTTTGCATGCAGACTAGAACATCAAATCTCTGGACCAGAAAATATTCTTACTTCAGCGTTTGCCAGCAAGCAATCAAGAGCAAGAGATAATTATTCCTCTTGAATAGTAAAAGCACCATGACATGTAAAAAGACTTTGTGCAGGTGTTTTTTTTTTTTTAAACTGTTTTTGCAGGTTGCACTTGTAGTGAATTTCCTTCATGTTGGATAAATTGCATTTGTTGGATAAACTTTACAATGACATTGTTTCTTAGGTGAAGCAGTATAATGGCAATGACTCATTGTGCAAATGAATTCTTATTTTTCAGACTATGATCTTTCAAAGCTGAGAGATTTCATTGATCAGCAAGCTGATGCTTATGTGGACAAGGGCATCCTGGACAAGGAAGAGGCTGATGTAATTAAACGCATATATGGCAGCCTGTAAAAAGCTAGTGGCTGCCAAACATGTAGAAAACTAGTATAGCTTCCCCCACTCCCAGCTCAATGACTTATGATCTGTTATTTTGAGGATATCATTAGAAATGCTCAGTTTACATTGTACTGACAACTTTCTAGACAGAAACAAAGAGCTGTAGTGCTCCGTACACTGACTGCATACTGTATTTTCCTACACTCGCAAATCAACCCTAAACACCAAATTCTGACACTGAATCTCTATTTGACAGGGTAAATAGTTATGTAATGTTCTCTTCAATTTATTATTTCTATTTGGTTTACTTTTGTAGATAAACCAATCATTTCTGATGGAAAGTTCTTTTAATGCTACATCTTTTTGCTCTCACTCCGCTAGCTTTCTATAGATGCAACTATGTAAAGGGCATTATTAGAAAATAGTTCATAGTTCTCTAAATAAAATATTTGAAAATAATTTACCTATTAAAGTTTTCATTAATCTTAATATGATTTTATATCCAGAAATCTTATTTTTAAATCCTAATACCTTTTTTTCTCTTGACCCTTTTTTATTTCTTTATGTAGTATTCTATAACTTGGACTATAGTGTCCTTAGCTAACGGATACATCTTTGACACTACAACTGCCTTTCGTATTACAGAGCTGTATTCTCCCCATTGTTGCTTCATTCAGCATGTATAAACATTCTCTTTGGTGCACCTTTTGATGATTGTGCATGCATAATTAGTTGAATTTCTGATGTGAGTAGCCTGATAACAAGTGTAAATAGCCATTACTTTCTTTAAAGAAAAAAAAAAAAGGAAAGCAGTTCAAGTCATTTTGCATGGGAAGGGGAGTTTGCAACTAGAGATGTTTTTAGGAACATGGGCCCTGCTTTTCAGAAAGACTTAACTTAAAGAACCTATCATATCTCAGCATCTCTGAATATCAAGGCTGTGGTGTGTTTACTGACTTCTGATCTGTGTTGAGCAGTATTATTTTGGAAAACTATTTTTTGGGCACATATACACTATCATTAGCCAAGAATTTGGTACCTCCTAAAGAATGACATAGGAAAACAAAAATGTCGCCCTCACTCTTCTTCCTCAACTTACAGAGTTTTTGAAGAATGGTTTATGAGATCTTTTGTATTTAAGTGAATGGATAATTTTATGTATGAAGAACTCATGAAGCAAGATCAAAGGTAAAGAAGTTTTTAGAAAAGTAAATTTTGAACTGAGTTCCAGAAGGTGTAAGTCCTGAGACTTATCCCCTGCAGCAGTCATTTGTCTAAATGAACTCCAGGAAAGCCCTGTTCTCTTTACTTACAGGTTCTTCATTGATAATTGAGGTTATCCCCGCTCTGATTTTTTTAAAAAACTCATGATACTTCTGAGATTGATACAGTCAAAAAATGTTAGCTGATGCAGAGGTCGGTATCTGCCTGCCAATGAAGGGAGATGCTGACTTACGGCACTGCCTGCACAGCACAAGTTCTGTAAACGTTAAATGGACAGAACCTTGCCTTCCTTATTTTCTCAGCACAGCTGGAGATTAAGGAGGAGGAGGAGATTTGAGTGATGTTTCTTAGCCAACTGAAGTAAACTGTGGAATGCCTGCAAAACATAAATTATCAACTGACCGTTATCAACAGAACATTACTGGTAACAAATATTAAATGAATGTGATAGCAATGAGGTGTAACAGCATATCTGTTTGAAAACTGATGATACATAAGCCAATGAATGCTTTCTAGCATACAAAAAGTACGTCACTGCCTGCTCATAGACATCCTGATACGGATCATTGAATTGCAGCATCAGTCACTAATGGTGGTATTTATTTTAAGATAAAAACTGTATCCAGAAATGTAATCAATGTAACCTTCCTGTTTGAAAAATAGTCCCTTGGAAACACTGCAGAAAATAATTAGGAAAAAAGAATTCCTGTTATTTTGAATCAGTGTATTTGTTCTCATCTAAACCCTCTAATCTTTTTTATTATTATTATTTGCTAATGTTCCCAAAGAACAGAATTTCATCTTGTCCCTATAGATCTCAGTTGTTTTCTGCAACAGCTTGTGACTTACTTTCTTATGTGAATATTACAGTGGAGAAATGTACTTTTGGATTTATGAAAGGAACCAGGAGAAAGATAAGTAACCATAGACCTTTACAGCTGGGGAAGTGGTAGTGATCAAGGATCTGCACTTAAAAAACAAAAAGGACAAACTTTCCTTCCCCAATGGCTACTTTAAAAGAAAAGCAAACTTTCTTCTGTCAATATAATGAGTAGTATAATAATATTTTTAATTTGCATTGGAAGTTAGGTTCTTACTTTGGCCTCTCAGTCGTCTATGCAGGAGTCTGGTACTAATGGAAAGATGTCATCAACTAGCGACCTGTGATTATTAACAGTTTGTGTCCACAAAAAGGCTAGTACAATATTTTTTAACCTCTCAGTTTTGCAAATTTTGTAACTTCAACAAAGCATAGATGACATCATTTAGAAAAAAAAAGTCCAAACAATGGTTATGACCTGATTCTAGTTTAGAGTATGCATGTTCTTGGACCTGTTCTGTGCTTACCCTGCTGCTGAGCGTCACTTGGGGTACATACATAGCCCAATTAGACCAACCTGATGACTAGCTGAGAACAGAGCAAGCCCTCTGACGGATAGATGAGTGATCTCAGCTATGTTCTTCAAACTAGATTCACTTCCTATCCTGCCCAAGCCCATTAAACTTGTTATTTGAATGCTTCAAATACTGGTTTCATTGCTGGTACATCAAACGAACATCTATTGGTAAATCATACCTTTCCGAACTAGACAGTAAAAACACAGCCAGCCTGATGAATCACCCTGCATTTCTAAAAGGCTATGACTTACTTATACTAAATAAAATCAAACCGAGTGATGTGAGTTTCACCTGCACCACAGATCAGTCCTTATTTTGAAGGGAACATTTGGAGCACATTAGCACTGGACATCTGCTGCTAGTGTGTTTAGTACATACTTAGTAAATCATATTCTGTCAGTGCTTTCCTTTTTCCTGTTGAGAAAGGTATTTTCAACACCTGCACAYCTCTGGTTCTAAATTGACAAAAATCAGTTTCTATGTTGTTTGTATCTCTGCTGGATCCTTCAAAATCCTTCACTCCCTAAATTATCACTGAAAATGTAACAAGTACAATATATATGGTATTCACCTTTTCAGCTTTTCTATTAGACTATTGTTTCTGATACTGTACTTTATTAAACACTTTACTACAAGCTACAGTAGTACAAGGCTCCTTTTGTGTATTAAAGAGAATGCCTCTTTTCTATCATCTACTGCCCAGCTTTTTGAGGACATCCTGCACCATGGAGCAATAGGAGTTCATCGTGATGTCTGCAGGAAGGGGGATGCCCCTCTGAGAATGCTAGATGCAACTACAGCACCCGATGGCTGAGTTAGCTGCATTTACAGGGGTTTAGTAGCCTCCAGACACATTGAAATGAGTCCCAAATGAAAACTTCTTATCGAATATGTCCTGCATTTCATTTAAAAAGATCCTAGTCCAAGCCTGCCCCGGTTTTGACTTTTTCAAGCTTTGACTGAAGAAATATGTAAAAACAAAACTACAAACGTGCAGGTTTCCCACCACAGAATAGCTGCAAAACATGGAATTTTACCTGCACCGTGTGCTTCGCTTCTGCCTGAAATTGCCCCGTTCCAACCCTAAACCACACCTTGTAGGACTGGTATAAATATATAAACAAAGAATGAAGTTACAAGTGTAGGAAGAATAAAGGCAGAGTGAGAAGCAAAATATACAGGATAATGTATAAACAATATATAAAATATACAGGAAAAACTGTCATTTTACTGAGTAATAATATGACAATGTGGATTAAGATATTAAAACATTAGTTATTTCAGAGTCTTAAGAACCCCTTTTTTACAGAGTAGGAAAACTCCATCTTGAATTACTCCAAATATATTACAGACAGACTATTTCCAGGCACCATTTTCTCTCATCCGCTCAGTTTTCCTTGGGGTCGAGCAGACCCGGGAACACCGGGCGCCCGCTGGGAGGTGTGTGTGACCAGCCGCCCCGCGCAGGGCGCGCAGCCCGGCCGCGCAGCAGCGGCGCGGGGTCACGGGACCTCACGCCGATGAAGGGGTGCCAGAAACTTGCAGAGTAAAGCAATTTCTAAAAATATATTACCTATACATAAAAAATGGGCATTCGGCCCCTGTATTTGCCCTAGGGATTATGAAACACCACATCTATCTACCTGAAAACCAGGAACAGGCATTAATGAAACACAACGAAATGTAACTTTTCGCCCACATGGCAATAGACTGCCGGGACAAAGAGAATCCCTTTAATTAGCGCTCAGGCAAGAGCCAGGTTGCCTGCAGCTGCCGCCCTGCTGAGGAGACCCAGCCGCCCCGGGGGCTCTGTCAGGGCCCAGCTGTGCCCGCTGGGAAGCCCTGCGGCCTTAAAGAGCAACCTCCCCCCAGGCAGGGGGAGAGTGGTTGCTGCAGGTTTTGGTAAACGGGACTGGAAGAGCCAAGGAAGATGGCATGGAAGCAAAAGCTAAGGCCCTCTCTGGCCTGGTGCTGAGAAGTGTGCCCCTGGGGCACTGTGAAGAGTCTGTGTAGCAGGCAAGGAGTGGAGACCTGCTGTGGGGCCGCGGCCAGCAAGGTAGGGCCTCTTGCAGGCAGCCTTTATTGTGGTTAATGGCGGTGTCGAAATCCTCCCTGTGGGAAGACGCTTGTGTGGAACAGACAGGTTAGGTGTCTACCTATGCTAGTGGTTTTGCAATGGATGCCGTGTTGAGTGCTGGTGTGGTGGGGTTTCCAGAGATGCTGTGGGTCCATCAAGGTGCTGCTGGCCCCAGCTGTGGGGCTGGGCTGAAATCTGCCTGCATCTGAGGGGAAGGGTGTATGGCGGTGGGTCTCTGCCCAACCATATCTCCAGGCTGGCACAGCTACTTCTTCCCTTGCACTTCTGTATGGCTTTCTCAGCCAGGAAAAACAGATGTAAATGGTGTCACCGATCTTCTGTTGCTTGTCCTGAAGGTCCTCTGGCCCACGAGCACAGCAGCACTCTTGAGAAGGATGGAATGAAACGTGGCTCTGCCAGGAGCTTGGTCAGCCTCGTGCGGCTGCCAGAGGTGTGCTTGCTGTGCAAGGAAAGCTGCGCTTCTGACCTGCTCAGCAAAGCACCCTGGTCCTGCACGTGCTGAATAGGTGAGGGTATCACAATAGCAGGTCTTTGGCAGAAAAGGATCAAATCTTTCTGTAGGATTATAAAACATAACTGGGCTTGAAGGTAGGGTCACCTTTGGAAAATAGTTTATTCTGGCTCTGGTAGTGTCCTACTGAAATTAACTGACAACAATAGAAATTACTATCCTGTAAGGAACAGATACAAATCCCAGTTTAAGAAAGATACAAGACCCAAAACTAATTCACCAGTCTCTGCAAGAAAAATCAGTGCTTACTTTTATGCACTCTAAGCTTTCCCTGTTCTTGTTAATTTGTGTGCCACCGCAGACCTCCTCTTTAGGACCAGAGCTAGAGATGATTTGAGTGAACCTGCCTGGTCTGAGTTCCTGCAAGCTCTTGGGAAATACCAATTCCTGTCTAGCTTTGAATTTTTATTTCTAGTTTTAGTAAATTAATGTAACTTTCTATATTGCTTCCATCTTAACATATTGCATATATAACATTTTTGCTTTGAGGGAGCAATAAACTATATAAACGAGCTGATATATAGGAAACAGCATCTTATTGACAAGAATTTGCTAATACATTAACTTCAGGGCAAAGAGCGAATGCAGTCTGCACTCTGCCTACCTGAGCTTCAGGTGGGGTCCACTTGCAGACTTGAATACTGGCATCTTTTCTCAGAACAGTGAAGGCCTACCAGTGTGGCTCTTATTAATCTTAATACAGTTTTCTTGACTGCACAACTAGATCAAATAGTTCTTACAGCTCTCATTTAGGAGGGTCAGCTATATGGTAAAGGACATTATTTGCCCTGAAATTAGCATCTAATAGCTTATGTAACTAGACAAAATATTCTTCACAAAAACCAGACTAGAACCAAGCAGACTTCATTATGAACAGACACATCGGTATTTTTGTATTTATTAAATTAAAACCACACAAAATATAACTGCACACAAGAACACACATCTGATATTCCAATGTCATATCTCACAAAGAAAAATCTCTTGCTGTAACTCTTCCCTTTTATTAGCAGAAATCCAATTTGCAAACAGTTGTTCAACCATAAAGGCTTTAACTAATCAAAACAAGTCAAACTCCCCTTTCTAGGAATACATCATAACCACACACAGACACACACACAGAGTTCAGAGGCAAGTTCTGCAGCCCTGAAGTAGACAAAACTTGCACAGCAAACTTGCCTGTGTTTGCAGAATAAGTAAATTTCTATTATTTTCATAGTTTGTCATTTACAAGCAAACTTATTTAATATTTTTAAATACTTAAAACAAATTTCACTTTAACAAGTATTTACAAAATCTTTACTAAAGATCAACATCCTGCATAAAGGTGACCTCAAGGATATATTGTTGCTACCATGCTACAGTTTGCACAGAAGGGGTATAAAGGCCATTGCTAGTTTTGGAAGGCTTAAACCCTTTGTTGATATAGCATAAGGACATTAACCTATGGAAGGCAGAAGAGGTCATAATTTCAGTGCAATTACCCATTCATGACTTGTTTTAAGTACATCAAGACGAAGAGTCCAAAAGACTTGGGTTTTGAATTATTGACCATTTAGTTCTTTAAGAACTGATTTCATGGAAAGTTTGCAGGCCATCACATCTGTCTTCTACTGGTGATACGAAGAAGTTGCATAGGGACCTTCCTCATTCTCCTCCTCTCTAAAAAGAAAATTATCATAATCATCAGATCAGGAACATACCATGTCTCAACAGTAAAACTGTAATGCAAATGCAGATAACCAGTTTTCCTAATGGATCAAGATAGAAAAGACTGGCATCGCCTAATAGGAATACTGTCTGCAGTATACTACTGTTCATTATACATCTCTGGAGTTCTCGTTATGTTGTTTCAAGAACAGAACGCTGAAAACAAGTAAAGCTGTGTAAGTTCAACAACATCAGAACGTATTTAGACATTAATGAACTATTCTTGACACTACAGTGCCAAATCAATAAGAAATACTGTAAAGGATAAACAAGTGCAGGGCATGCTGGAGTTCCAGTACTGTTGCTTTCAATTTCTTTTTTTTAAAAAAGCAAGCTTAGTTGTAGGTTTGTTTCAGCCTTTTGAATGGCAGGGGGTGCAGATGGACCAAATGAGGCAAGAACAGGAGGAGTCCATCATAGTTGTAGCTGGATCTGTGTCTTGATGCTGCAAGGATATTCTTTGGGTTCCTTGATGTATACTTCCTCTGCATCAATCAATATTGAGACTGATCACTTGGATTTTCTTAGGAGAAAATAGTTGCCCACAAGTGCTATTGTTAATGCAATGACTGGATAAACCAAAGTAGTGTTGCTATTAAAAAATCCTCAGGAAAAATCAGTCTGCCTACTGTTTACTTGACAATATCGCCTTTAAAAAAAAAAAAAGTGGTTATATAAACCTATTGCAGTGCAGTATCCAGTACTAATTCAAAGTTCTCCAAAGATCATTGTTTTCTACTACTGTAGCTTCAAAATTATGTTCCTGAGAGCCTATTCTTAAAGCTGCTGCCAATTTTAGTGTTTTGATGAGAACAGAAAGACTTAACAGTTGCTACACTGTGAGCTTCAAAGGATTTCCAGTTACTTTTAATACTGTATGTGCCTCCATACAAAGGTACAGTTATTCAGATAGTCTAATAATGGTATAAGGTAAAACCAATATATTTCAATAGTATTCCAAACCCCAATCATGCAGACTTTTCCCTACTAACTTCTAAACATGATTACTTATCTACAATTTATATTTCATATAAACTGCCCCCCACCGCACCCCCCGCCCTGAATAGAATCAGAGGAAAGAACCCTACAAACTAACCAAGCAGATGAGTAACTTGCACTCATTTTCCCAGCCCTGCCCTATTCTTGGGTAGTCCAGCAAAATTATCTTCTTAAGCCAAAGACATGATACCGCTTTTGCCTTGAAACAATCTTGTCAAAAAAATGAAACCTCAAAAACACACATTTTGGATGAAACTGGTAGTTATTGCAGGGATGTGTGGTTACAGTAGTACTGAAAACAGATTTTAGCCTTTCTTACAAATACTGCATCTATTACCTTAGTGATGCTACAGACCCAGTACCAAGCATGATTCTTAAGATACAGATGATCTGTGTGTATTTAAGTAGTATCTTTCCTTATATCATCAATTCTGCATTGCAAAACTGCCATGGAATACTATAATTTGCAGATGCTGTTCATAATACCTGGCATGACAGTAAAGTAAGGAAGCAAACAATTCATGTTTAGTTGAATAAGCACTAAAGCACTTGTGATCTATAAATTGTCTCAAGACAATACATTTTAAAACTTTTTTCAGAATTGAAACCTATCAACATACCAAGCTTGTAAGTTTGGACTGCAGGACTGTAAAATTCAACCATAACTACTTGGCTGAAGCTAAATATTTCAGAAAGTATATTCTGAAGCTCTGATATATGCCATTATGGGGCAATGGGTTTCTAGCCACATATGCCCAGAACATACTTGCAAATAGCAATCCTGCTAGTTTGGGAGGATGAAGAAGAACTGTATTTCCAAAGCTTAGACTGTCCAGTAGGGGAGAAGCTTACTTTCTATGCTGTACACTGAAAATTACTTTGTACTTCTTAGTTTTGTTATGTTTTCCCTTTTAGGAGAATAAAATGTGGCAGAGTTACAGCAACAAGACCTTCCTTCTAATCAGAAGCTGTCAGAATCAGCCTTTCAAGTCTTTTTTCTTGAAAGCCTTAATATAGGAATAACATCCATCATGACATGGCAACAGCCAAACACCGGACTGAAATTAGCTGCAGTTGATTACAGTGGATAGTAGGGGTGAATATGGAGAACTGAAGAGTTGAAATAGTGATGTTAATTAGCAAGTCTTCAGACATCAAAGTAACAAAACAGCTAGTCTAAGCTGTTCATCTCCACTTCCCTTGTGAAATACACACTTGGACTATGGGCTCCTACTTGGCAATTGTCAGTAGAGGGCAGAAGACTGGCACTTGAGTCACAGCCAGCTTTGAGGGGTTTCTGTATGTGGCAGGGACATAAGAACCATGTAGTAGGTCACTATGGTTGAACCTAAGCAAAGCAGTGACTGGCTGTAATGTGCAAAATAAATTTCTGACCAAGGCTCAGGCATGCTGAAGCTGGCAGTAAGGGTTGGCAAGAACAGCTTCTAACCTTCTGTCCCAGGCTGCAGTACTAGGCTATATGATGAGGTCTACAACACATTACTCCAAACCAAGGTAATGGCCAGGAAATATTACTAACGTAGATCTTCAGAACTGTACACAGCAAGTACAAGTCTGTTCTGATGGCTTAAAAACAAGCCAAACTTTATATGAAATAAAATTACACAGTAGTAGCTCCGGCCCATGGCCCACAAGCAACAACATGGCAGTGTGTGTATGTTTAATGACCAAACAATTTTCTTCACTTTTAAGATGCTTAAAATAGCAAAGTGGTAAGTCACTGCAACATTCTCCTTCAGGCAAAGGGAAAGGAACAGCACAGCATTACAATGCTTCATAGTGCTGTCTCTTCCTGTTTGCTGTTGCCACTTTGCCCAGCAGGTTACAGGAGCTGAAAGACATCTACTGCAAGCTATTGTATGCATCAAGCCACAATAAAAAATGCTAATAACCACTTCTGTAAGACCAAGTGCACCTGAGTGTGAACAAGTAAACTYGAATCCAATACTTGGATGCTTCTAGAATCCACAATTAAACAAGGCAGCAATCTGAGTTTGTGAGTGAATAGCTTCTGGAAGTCTGAAAACAGGATTCTCCACAGGCAGCCTCCTTTATTGAGGTATCTGTTTTCTTAGCTGATAGCCAACGATGGTGAACAATTATTGGGCAAATTAACTCAATTAGTTATCAGTTTCAAATGCTTCAACACCCTACTCTTTCCTAGGTTCAGGTCAAGACAACTGAGCAGATGACAATATATGGCTTAGTGGTGGACTTGGCAGTGTTAGGTTTACGGTTGGACTTGATGATCTTAAAGGTCTTCTCCAACCTAAATGATTCTATGGTTCTGTTCCAGTGCTGCACACCAGTTAATTATATTGGCTTGTATAAGCAATAATGATTAGAGTGGCTCTATTCCATTACAAGGTTTTCAAAATAAGTCACTAAAAGGCAAATGCAGAAAGATGTGACCAGTCCCAGAAGCACAGTGTATGGCCCTAGTGTTCTAGTCTACCACAGTACCACCCTAAAATATTAAGGGCTCTATAAAGACTTTGCATTAGACCTCTGGTGTTCAACTCTCTGATACAAAAAGCATCACTAAACTTAATTTCAGTTTTGGCATCCTGAAACATGCATAACAGCATTTTGGGCAAGATGAAGCACTACCGTATTTTCTCAAACTATTACAAGTTGCTTTTCTTCCATGTGTGGATAAAACTAATAATGGGTATTCTTCCCTAATATGCAAATATGTTAGTGACATATGCTACAAACAACTATATTAATACTTTGCATTTATTTTGGCCTATTATAAAAATATTGCTCAAAACAAAAACAGGTCTTATTGCCTTAAGCTTCTCACCTAGAGCTGCATCTTGGGTAAATATGCCTGATTGGGGGACTCATTAACCAATGATTTCTTCCTCACTGAAACTCTCTAGTAAAAGTACTATTACATGCAGATCTAGCCATATGCTTACATAAACTCTAATAGTGAAAGGCAGCTGGCACAAACTGAGTGGATCACRTTCTATAATCTTTAATGCTTGTCTACTGGCATGGCTATTGAAGTTTAGTATCTAGTCTAAACCTGCACCTATGTGCTCCTCAATTTTTCTACCTAACAGCAAAAGGCTTTAGCTGAGAAGAAGCTGACTTTAGAGATTAATATACTTTATTCCTTTGAGAGCACTTAGAGGGGTGACTTCAAGAGTTATGATTAAACAATGTAATTCACCTTAAGCTGGCTTTGTAGCACAAGGCAGTCTCTGACTATGAAACTGCTCGTACAGTTTGATCAGAATCAGTGCATGTATATGCATGCATTCTTGGCAACTTTAAGGGAGACCAAAGTAAAGAGAAATTTAAGAGATGTCGTGATTCTTTCCATCTGTCAAAACAGGCTCACAGGTATGGTGAGAAGTTATGACTCTTCAAGTTCTGGAACCGATAGTCTGCTTCTGCTTGCAGTTTTCTTAGTTCCAATGTCCCTTTTGGTGGTAGTAGATGTAACTCTAGGTGCTCCATTCTTACTCTCAAAAAGGCACTTAAGTGAACTGCAGTGTTGGTGCATGTCACATTCTGAACAGGCCTTGACAAGGCAAGCTGAATACAGAAGGCCCAAGTAGCTGGAAACAGTACTCTTAATTTCATAAATGGCTTTCACTCTAAAATTGAAAATTTGCATATTCATGAGGCTGGTTTACTATCATGATGGCTGTCCAATTCCCAGGGCCTCCTGCTCCAAGCAAGGGACAGGAAAGGTATAGGCAGGAGGGAGAACAGGTGCCTCCTGGGGAGCTGCTGGAGCAGAGTAAGGAATGTTGCCACCTTCCAGTGTGGGCCCAGAAATACCATTGATGGTACATAGCTGAGAAGTATCTCCAGGGCTTTTGGCAATGGTCTCCCTCTACTCCTGCTCTCTGCAAGGAGTAAACATTCCCTTTGATCCTTTGGCACTGCCTGTCAGACTGTAAAGGGGTGAATACAGTTGGAGAAGATAAGGCAAGGATGGCTTTTGTGAGCCATGACTGAAAGCCAGAAGTGGTGGGGTGGAAGGTGACATTATGAAGACTTTGTAAGACATACAGGAAGCTTTTCTGTTCAGAAGCCTTGAATAACATCCTGTTCAGCAGATAGCCTGCAGCTCTGTACTTCATGCGTCCTGTAGCACCATGACCAATAAAAATCTGTGCTCTATGCATAATTAACAAAATTATCTGCTAAATGTGAACAGGAGGTGGGAAAGTAACTCATCCTCCTGTATCCAATTTTCCTGGGGAGGAAACTTGCTACCAGGCCCTCATTTCTCAAGTTGTAACTTCAGCAATATAGGAAAAGGATATTAGTTGTAGCAGTGTACTATTTGTGCAGTGTCACTCCCACTGTATTGGCTCTGCTCATGGTGCAGCAAGGTCTAAGTGAATTTCCTTCTGTAAATTAGCGTGTTATTTTGTTGAAGGGATGTTAGAATAATTGTCTTCCTCTGGCAGGGACTGTGGTTTCCTGTCACCCAGCTTAACTGCTCGGTCAACACCTACTCTAACCTGTGTTAGATACATATGTCTAATGATCTGAGAGTCAGCAGTGGCACATTTTGATAGATGCTCCACAAGGTTTCAAATATAACAATGCAAGTGAATAAGTTCGAATAGAGAAGGATCTGAGTTTCCACAGCTATTTTTCCTCTTTCATGTAATCAGTTCAGAAGAAAATAATTGACAAGTGTGTTAACAAGACATGAAAGCTTTCCAGCCTTCCCTGAGACTGTAACTCTAAACCAGTGTCCTGGCAATGGAGAGTTGTATGTGGAGTGCAATAGGTAATGAATTACCTTAAGCTGTCTCATGGGATATTTCTCCAAATGAGGTGTGTCCAATTGCTAAATGCAATATACTGCTCCCCCTTGAATTTTTGTCCATTGAACAAAGTTTTTAAGTTGCTGAAATAATCCCTTAACTTCTTGAAGAAATGATGGGACTCTATGCTCAATAGATTTGGTCCTGAAAGGTTACTTTCTTCTTAACATGAAAAGTGTGTTGCTTGCACTCAATCAGAAGTGAACCAGGATGATGGAAGAAGTTTTGCATTACGTACTTTGCTTTTGCAAATTTGCTTATCTGCAGGTATAACCTCTCTCCAGCTCTCTGGTAAGAGAAGTGATACCAGTCCCCTCCAGCCATACCTTTTATTGTCGAGAAAGGCCACCTCGGCATCACCCACTGAGGCAATTTCTGCAGAGAATAAACAGGCCAGACAACCAGCCCAAGAGACTGCCTGTGAACAAGCTGAGGAAGCTTGTGCCAAGGACATGGGAAAATAAACAGTACTGAAGTCCATTCTTGCTCTAAGTCTTTCTGTAGTCTCCATGGGATGCCTACATATGTGAGGGGATAATCACTGTAGCAGAGAGGTCAAAAGGTACTGCTTTTTCTATGAGTAAAGTGTGTGGGAGCTCCTGGCTGTAGAAGAAATACTGAAGAAAAGATAGAAGTCTACACAGGTGGATCCACAAAGGGAGGGACTGCATAGGGAAAGGAGACAGGATAGCTTAAATGAAACTGCAATATGGAGAATATTTACACAATTATGAGGCAATTTGGGACAGAAGAAAAATGCAATCATGCCTTGCTGTACGTAACCACCTTCCACATAGGCCTTGGCTTAGTACTCTACTGAAMGCTATGGGTTTGCTTAAATAGTTGCCCACTTACATAGCAAGACATCTTGGAGAATACTGGCCTTCTAGCTTTCATGGAATATGATTGCTATTCTATAAACAATGTATTGTGAGGCAGCCTTTATAACTGCCATATCAAGGCATGTGCTAATGGTGTGCTCTGAATGTATCTGGTGCATGATAATAGCATAGACTTGCTGTTGACAAATTAAAACTACAGATGCTGTCTGAGATACCCCCACAAAGAGGGTTCAGCTTAGACTAAAAAGCCTTCAGGATGAGATTAAGATGCTTAATACTAAAAGCGGCATTTACCTGACATTGTCATCTTTTAGTTTTCTGGCTGCTTGTTTGGATAACTTAATCTGCAAGTCCAATCTCTGTAGGAAATCTTTGGCAGATAGTTCTTCTGGTGCAGTGGGCTGATTGTCAGGCTCTTGAGGACTAGGAGAAGAACTACTTTCTTCCTGAACTGTCACTAGTCCTTCATCACAAGAAGGGGAGCTGTCAACAGTTTCATTCTCAGGAGACTCCAGTGAATTAAGTCCATTGAACAGTAATGGTTTCTCTGATATAACGGGAATATTCAGGGTTTTCCTCAGAAATATACAGTCATTAGTGAACAGTTTATTTGCCCTCTTTATTTGTTCCATCTGAAAAAGATAGGAAAAATGTAAGTTATTAGGTTTTGGCAAAGTATAAAGTACTAACTTTCTGAAGTAGTACAGTAACCTTTAGTTACAATAAATCTATACTTTCTTTGCAGCAGCAATGGCTTCAGGAAAGGATTTTTTTGCATTCAGAGTGATTTGAGAGTGTATGTTCTGTCTTAGCCTTGTTAACTCAACACCCTACCTTCTTCCTTTTATGTAGACTTGACTCCAAAATATTGGTCTTTCTAAAGTCTTGCACTACCTGAAGATGCTTGTCTTGAACAGTCTTGCAATCTCTATATAGGCTCACATAAACAACTTGCCAAAGAATAAAAATTCTATTGCAAAAGTGCTGCTGATTTGGATTTATATTAGAGTAAGGCTCAGAACTGCTAGCAGCTGCTGTAGGTGAACAGTCTGGTAAAAAGCATGTGTAATACAAACAAGGGGCGATAAAGTTACCTTGAGCATTCTAGGACATGCTAGTTATGAACAGTGAGCACCACAAGTCTTGGAAGAGCAGTACATGCCTCATCCATAGTATTTTCCCCCCTAGCTGATGTAACAAATTCCGACTTCAGATGAAATCCTGATTTTCAGTGAGAAGTCAGGCAGTGAAAAGAATGGGGGACTCTTAAACACTTTGTAATGCAGCTGCACAGACTAGTGGCTGCATTTGTCCAGTAAACTGAATCTACAGCAAGATCAACAGCAACCTCAAGTATGTAATAATACATGGTAACAGCTACCACATAACTGTTAAACACTTCTTATGCAACTTTTACCCAAAGTACAACCTACTCATCAGTACCGATGATCTCATGACAGAAGCAAGATGATGACTCCATCTTTCTCAGCGTACTAATGCATAAAGCCCCACTTGCTCTATTTGAGAAGCTATTATAAATTCCACTGCTTTACAGGCGAAGAAAAGCTCCCAGTAAATGTTTATACTATCTCCCTACTAAGAATGTTGTTTAAATTCTTACTCATCAAAACTTCCCTTCCAAGTCAATAACAGCTAAAACTAGCTTCCTATTTCTCAATTGCAAGCTTTAAAAAAAGCACAGAAATCAGTATCCATGATTATGTGACTTTAAGCTTTAGTTATAACCTGAACTCATGATTTCATTAGGAAAAGTCCTAAGTGAAGGAAAGAAAAATGACCATTCTAGTCCCCTGGTGACTGCAATAAGCAGAAATCCCTAATCACTACAGCACTGCAATGATAAATGCACTCTAAATAAAACCTGCTTGAAAATAAGTATAAAGAGAACTGAAAATACCTCTTGCCTGCATTAGAAGTGTTATTCATTTTTATTAATCTAAATGGAGCTAATCCGAGTAAGAATAAAGACTGTAAGTCTTGTAATAATAGGAGTCCTACTGCTAGTATAATCGCTCAGAAAAAGCCAAGTGCTCTAAGCACTAGCCACTCGCTACTTCAAAGTCTGAAGTACCTTCAGTTCAGCACTCAGACGATGAAAAAATTGCTCTACCATCTTATGCTTGTCAGTCTTAAACTCTTTAAACTTTGCTCTGACACTACTTGGAGTCCTTCCCAATTGCAAAAGAAAAGACCATGGTTATAGATAATGACTGAGTTAACATGCCTGTGCATTTCTTAAACAGAACACACTAAAGCTGTCTAAAACCAAGGGAGAACAGTAGAGATGTTAGTCTCTCTTCTCTGTGCAGATGTGAGACCGTGTGGCCACTTGCAGAACTGGAATAAACTCCTGCATGCAATGTAGACCTGTACCGTGTGGTAAGAGTATCTGCTGCAGTGCCATTATACATCTGGTGTCATGTATGGATGCATTTGCTTGGGTCCTGGAAGCCTGATGAAATCTTTCTTTGTAAAAATAAATAGGAGATTCTCTCTAGAAAGGCTAGGTGTCTGGGAGAGTAAGAGTAGTGAAAATGGTGCAGTAAAGCTCAGCAGTAAGTTATTTCTATCCATTAAATATACAAAAATGGCATTCTCTACTTAAAGACAACCCCAACCTGTTGCTGCAGATAGCTAAGATGATGGAATGATTAGATTTAATAATCACTTTCAAAAGCTAATAACTAATATCCAGTGTCAGATAGTAAGCTACTACTTCAAGTAAGAGAAGCTCAATTACTCTTCCAGTTCCTGAAGCCTGGAAACTATTTTTAGTTAGCCCCTTGTTTCACTCCTCAGCCAGCTCCTGCAGGCAGGTGTGCCCAAGCAGCCCCCTCCCCAACTAAAGCCCCTTGACACAGCAGGGCCAGCCCCATCCTCAGCCTCACAGGCTGCACTTGGGGCTGCTGCAGCCCATCCCCACCTGCAGCCTTTTTAAACCCTTGGCCCAGCCCCATCCTCACCTCACGGSTCCCACCTGGGCYGCCTGAGCCCATAGGGAACAGGGGGCCATCACCCCCTCCCCACAGCACATCACCCCCTCCCCTGGACACAGCCACTTGCCCTAAGCCCAGTGGCTGGAAACAAGGGCCCAAAGGCAGCAGGACAGAGGGAAAAAAGGGAAGAGGAAAGCAGAAGGAAGGACAGAGGGAGGTAGAGGTGTGAGACAGGGAGCTAGAAAATGGGATACTGGGAACAAGAAAGGGACAGGGAGCTGCACAAGGGTGTCAAGAGGGAGATAAATGGAGCATAGCGAGAAGGAGGATGGGGAGATGGAGCATGAGAACAACAGGAATGGAGAGGTGGAGCAATCAATAAGAGGGGAAGGGAGCAGGGGAGAGAGATGGTAGGGACTGAGCAGGACAACAGGAACAGCGGAGAAGGACAGAGAGAATGAGACACACACACAGGCAGAGGCGGGGGCAGGATTTTACAATGATAGGGAACCAGATAGAGGGAGACAGAGAGAAAACTGTGAAAGGGGAAGAGGACAAAGCAGAAAGAATTTAGGGGCGGGGGGGGAAAGGCAGGGACAGGAAGCTGGATAGAGCCAGTCATAGAAATTAAAAAGCAACACAGGAAAGAATTAAAAAATAGAGAACGTAAGACGGATAGAGCGAGAAATAGAAAGGGAACAGGACAGAGAGGCAGGAAATTTAAGGAAAATGTTAAAGGGAGCTATGTAGAGGGAGATTCAAAAGAGAAAATGAAAAGCRATGGGCTACAGGAAACACAGGAAAGAAAAAAATGGGCCAGGGAAGTAGATAAATGGAGACATAAACAGAAAATTTAAAAAGCRGCAGGGTAAGGAAAATGGAAAAAAATTTAAAAATAGGGAGAGCAAACTGGATAAAAGAGGACAGAGAAAGAAAAATTCAAAAGCAACGGTGTACATAACAGACAGGAAAGATGACAAAAATAGGGGTAGGGAGCTTGTCAAAAGTAGACATAGAAGGAAACTTGAAAATGCGAAGAGGTACAGGACAGTCAGCAGAGAACTAAAAATAGGGACAGCAAACTAAAATGGAGAATGGCAGGATGGCCAACTGGGATGTCATGATCCTAGAAATTGCAACCTT
>JAYKAV010000766.1:449703-516852 GCA_035582835.1 Phoebastria nigripes
TGGTTTGCACCTGCCTCACTCAGAAGAGTGAACACTTCAACTACCACCACACACATCACCATCCCTAAAATTCWTGTGGATGGGTGTCTTTGCCACACTGTATTTCGCTGGATGAGTGAAGTTTGGCTCAGACTGGAAATCCAGCTCCAAATCCTGGTTTCTGTCTGACCCTGGTGGCATGACATTGGGCCTCTGAGCTAAGGGACCAGTAGGACATTAAGCCTCACTGTGTGCATAAGGCAAGGTGGCACTTACACCTTTCACACGTACTAAAAACACAGCTCTCAGGGTCATGTTAGTTCTAGATATTAAAAATGAAGTTGTTCTAGGCACAGACCATTTCAAATAAGTATTATTAACTGTGAGATGTTATTTTACATTGAGAAAGTGCCTCCGTACCTCAAGTTGCGCCAGGGGAGGTTTAGATTGGATATTAAGAAAAAATTTCTTCACTGAAAGGGTTATCAAGCATTGGCACAGGCTACCCAGGGAAGTGGTTGAGTCCCCATCCCTGGAGGTATTTAAAAGACGTGTAGATGTGGCACTTAGGGACATGGTTTAGTGGTGGACTTGGCAGYGTTAGGTTTACAGTTGGACTCGATGATCTTAAAGGTCTTTTCCAACCTAAACGATTCTATGATTCTATGATTCTATACACAGTATATGGTGTATCTCTAAGTTCTCTCCCAAGCTGAGTACCATTTGAAGGGCATAAAGGAAGCTTCACCTGACTTAGTAACGAGACCTATAACAGCCATCAGATGCTAGTTTAAATGTCAATTGTCAAAATGCCTAAAAGTTGTCTGTCTTGATGGGTATCAAAAAATGTTTAAAATTCTAGCTGGAGCTTTTCTCTAAAAATACCATACAAAAGCTGAAAACCGAGATCTGTACTACAGGGGAGTGGGAAGGTGATGCTTCAATAGCTGATAAATAATGCACTGTACTGCTGTTCTCTATCCTACTTCACTGTAACTCTACCTCTGGTTATTTCTTCCTCAAATACCATTTAAATACCATCTTGTGGTATTTGGAAGACTGTGCACCTCTGCACTGAGTAACAATGAAATGGGAAATACTTGGTTCTAAAAAGACCATCCCTCAGCCTTGAGCAGGTTACTTGATATGTGTAATATATACTGCTCCTTCTACAATTCAGTATGACTCCATACATTCATAGATGTATGGAGAGCAGGATTTAACAGTAGTTTTCTGTGGTAGGAAAACTGAACTAATTTCTGTTAGCTACAGTCCTATAATAGTGAAAGCATGTGCTAAAGCCTTTGCTCTTAATACTTTAACTGAAGGTGCACTAATGCATAAACTGGTGCTGAACTAATCCATCAAAACTGCTTCTACTGACAATGAAACAAATAGTCCTCTTTTTTTCTCCCCTCAAAAGGGATACCTTTGTATGATGGAAAACAGCACTCCAACTGAACCATAAATATGATACTAAACATTAATTCCCAGTGTTAATTTACCCAACAGTGTTCAAAGGAAGATCTAATGAACACAAGCCATACAAGATTAATAGACAGTATCTGGGGGAGAGGGGTGAAGGGCAGAGGATGAGGCCAACCAAAGCACACTGATCTCTCTCTCCCCCCCAACATTTTTATCCATCTTGAACTGCCTGTGCAAAGACATGCCAAGGCAGGCACTGGACAGGATGTCTCTTGCTGCAAAGTAACTGCCAGTGAGGAAAACCACAGGGGGAAGCTTCTAAAAACAGTAATACTGGAGGCAATGGCAGCCAAAGATAATTCTGATGTTCCGATTACACCAACTCTCACTTCTAGCCAAGTGTACAGGAAGCAAATGTAATGACTCTTTAAAGCAAGTCAGTCCTTGTCATTGTGTGGACACATAAGATTCTTCATTTTGCTAAAAGCAAACATGTTTGCATACATTCCTACCCTGGCCTGAAACCCATTAAAGCAGAAACACAATGGCTGATTTCAGCTAACTTGTCATTGCTCTTAGGAACATTTCATGTCAGTTTAACCTTTCTCAATTGAAGTCTATAATGGTGCATCTATAGATGTCTGCTATAGACATCTTAAGCAGAATACTAGCAACATTAAATTAAATATCAAATGAGATGTTTAAAAAACCCCAGCATTTATACTTTAAATGCATCATTAGCACAGCAAAAGCTTATTAAACTCATACTAAGAACAAAGTTTATGGTTCACAAGTTAAACCTATTTTTTTCAGACTGTACAGGTTTGATCCACAACTTCTCTTTAGCTGAAAGGGAGTTGTAAAGTGTTTAGAAATGCCTTTTTTCCTAGAAAACTACTAGATTTTAGTAATCTGTTTATATTTTTCACTTATTGCAGTGAGCAAATACACTTCTGAATGAAGAACAACATAGCTAAATCATTTAGGCCAGAGACTTTATCCATTATGGAAAGCACTATCAAAAATAAAAATTCAAACAAAGCCAATGAGCAGCTAGGTCACTTTGCTTTGCCCCCGTAGTGAATAAAACTTTGTTTTATTGTGGACCAATGTAAATCCAAAATGCCATTAGTCCTGTTGTCAACCAGATTTGGTAAAAAGTGACTTAATCTTTCTTAACAGAAGAGAAATAGACTTTTAACCCTTTTCACAACAAAGGTTGAATGCTGTTGAAGTTGCTGGAAGACTTTAGATGATCTTTCAGAATCAGAGAAGGAAAGGAAACCCATTCCAGTCAGAACCTATTAATTTGGGACTGCATTGTACCTCTTCTAGAAAGAGCCCAGCTGGAAGGTGCTCTTTGCTGATGAAAGTGGCATTGACTGTGTACTAATACCATGCTGTTAGCTATGCTCAGCAGCCGCTTGGCCCCAAGCAATTTTGCATGTTGGGACTACTGAAGCTGCATATAGATATGTCAATTGGTAGCTCACTGGGCCCCAAATAACCTGGAATGAAGGTAGGGTAGGTGAGCTCTGCTCTGTGGGGAATGATAATGTGTTAGAGCCTGCTGGTAGACTCTACTGGGATTCTGCATGTCTTAGGCTGACATAAGCCTTTCAACACTTTCCACAGAAGTATTCTTCTCTATAGGAAGAGAGCAGAAAATCCACAACACTTTCAGATCAGTTGTAAATCACCTCTAGGCTGGCAGGTGGAAGAATTTTTAGCCCTGAAACTACTGGAAGAAATTCTTTCTTTTTGTCACAGCCTATGTGTCAACCTCAAAATAATGATTCTTTTCAAGATAAGTTCAATTACATTGGTTTTTTTAATCTGAAATGAGTGTAGTGGTGAATTATCATGTAAGGTTTACTCTGTGGGAGTAAGTGCATCTCCCTGCATAGAGGCCACCGGCCAGCCCCGCAAACCCAGCACCTGTCAGTTTGAAGCCTGTGCTGCAACAGGCCCTGAGCCGGGTCTCAGGCAGTGTGAATTTCAGCCATTTACCATCAGAACTGGGTGCTGACCCCTCCAAGCGGGTCATAAGATTCAGATGTCAGCATTTTAAATACTGAACCAAAAACTATCACTGTATCCACGGTAAGAACTGAATCTTCTGCCCACTATGGGTAGGAAATGTTCTATGGGACAACTTCATCCTGTAATCTCTCGGCTGTTTCTCACTTCCAATGCATCTTCCCCTTTTGGCTCCGTTACTGTCTGGGCCTAACAACTGCGCGCCGCTGTTACGGGAGCCAATCGCCGCTATCGGCCCCACAGCCCGCGGGGCTGACCCCTCCCCGGCTCGCCCCGCCGCTCTTCTGGCTCCCCGGGCCGGCAGGCCGCTCCGGCGGCGCTCGCCTTACCGTGACGCCGTACTTGAGGGCGATGCCCTGCAGCGTGTCCCCGGCGCTGAGCCGGTGCTCCACGTAGCGCTCGGCCAGCGGCGCCGCCACGCTCGCCGTGCTGCCATACGAGCGGGCCTTGGTGCGGGCCAGCCGCTGCGACAGCTCGGCCTCCGACTCCGGCCCGCCCGGCGGCTCCTCCCGCAGCGACTCGGCCATGCTCCCGCCGCGCCTCAGCGACCGCGGCTCCGCGCCGGCTCCGCAGCCGCCGCCGCCCCCCCGGGCATGGCGCCCCGCCCCCTCAGGCACCGCCCTCCCGCCCCCCCCGGCGGCGGCAGCGGCGGCAACGGCGGCAACGGCAACGACGGAGGCTACGGCTCGCCTCGCTGCAGGCCCGCCGCGCATGCGCCGCCGGCGACAGCGGGAGAGGTCGCATGCGCAGGGGGCAGCGCGCATGCCCACTGGCGGCCTGACGCAGCGGCTGCGCGATCGCGGGTCGGCGCGCCTCGAGGGTTGCTGGTGGCGAAGCCGTTCCGGCAGGCCCGAGCGGGCTCTTAACGCGTTTGGATAATACTCAAGCTGATAAAGAATTCACATTTTCCTAGAAAAAGTTACCAAGCGAAGGTGTTCTCTTGTTTCCACGCACCCCGCTTTGTCAGGTGGCCTCCCTGCAGGCCGTGGGCCTCTGCCCTGTGCTTCCCCGAAACTGCCCCTGCCTCGGCGGTGGCCCTGGAGCCCCAAAGCCTTCACGGCAGCGTTGAGAGTACAGAGCAGGGGGGAGATCGTAAAGACCGGAGTCTCATCTGTCCATGGGGACTTAGTAGTTACTTGCCAAGAAAAAGGGATACATTTCTTTGTGCTGGGTCCCAAAATCTGTATCACTGGTAGAGACTTCTGATTTCTCTTGCCAGTTACAAAGGAGCAAGCACAGAGTACTGGTGGCTGTGGAGACTTCAGCCCATTTGTCAGCTGGGAGTCTTGGCAATGCATACTTTGTTGTTGAGACCAAGAAGCAAAGAGTTTTAAGAAAAAAAAAAAAAACCTGGGTGTAAGTGCACAAATATAAAAGTGTAGCAATTATGCCAGATTTATTGGAATAACAATAAGACGTGGGAAAATTCCTTTGAGGAAAAACTAGTAGATTTCATGACTAATAACTTAGGGTTTAGAATATCCATGTTATTTTAAAATGAATAGAATAACAGTGTTTTAAGTGAGTACTTACCAAGAAACCTGGGTATAGGCCTTCTTTGAAAGCTGAACCATTATTACTTAACTGGGGCTTTATAACAAAAACTGTTACGTATATATGGTGCACACGTGTGCATCCTGTACAGGCAGAGTATGTACCAAAATACCAAGAAGTGTCCGGGGCAGCCTGTTCTAGGTGACTGTGCTTGAGCAGGGGTATTGGATAAGATGCCCTTCAGAGGTCACTTCCAACCTCAACCACGCTGTGATTCTGGCAAGTGGTGTATGTGTAACAAACACCTAGTTTGGTATAATTTTTTTTTTTTTTTTAATGAGAAGTCCTAGAAAGATAGACCTCCAGCTTAAACTTAAGCAAGAAAGACTGCAAGAGATCTTAATTGGTTTATGTGATAACGTCAGCATTCCTCAGCCCATATTCACGTAATTATTTGGAAAAACAAAATGCAGTCACTGACATAATATCTAGTTGTGGTTTTTAGATTAATTATGTTCAGTGGATGGATCATGGAGTCTCTCCAAGGAATACAGTACAAAAATCAAGGCAGATGTGACAAAGGTTCCTAATTTGGCTACAAGTTTCCGGGCATAAGTTAGGAAAACGTGTATCTTGCAGGGCAGCTTTTATGAGTTGCTGATAAGGAATGACACGTCAGCACCCCATCATCACATGAGAGAAGCCAATGTGACAATCCAAGAGTGTCCAAACAGAGGCACTGTAGGCAATGAGTAGATAGATCAGAACAGTACGATGGCAAGAAAAGGTTCACTGTAATTTTTCTGTAGTTCTGCAGTATATTTGGGAAGTTGGAGGCTCCCCTGGGGATGTCCAATTGAGGTTATACCAGCTATAGAAAGAGAGCACCAAATTGTGACATCTCTGTGCTTTCAATTCCTTGTGACACTCCTCAATCTGCTGTGCTGCATCAGCAATTCAGCTGTGACCCACCTAGCAAAAGAGCTGAACTGCAGGTCAGCATTTATTAAAAATGTCTACTGTGTGTGCAATGTGGAGTCATGGCTCAGCTTCAGCCTCTTAAGGCTGATCAGTGGAAATTACAAACATGTGGATGCCTGCCTAGAGCTGGAATTACTCAGACCAGTTACTTCAGCTAAAGTGGCTTTTAGTAAAGAGGAGCTGCAGTTCAATAAAATGGAAATGTTGTTTAACGTTACTGATACGATGAGCTGAACGTGCAATATCAATTAGTTTGACAATGTGTTTGACAGGTGCACTAATATTAGACAGTATTATTCCTTCTAATGTTACCTTAAACTCTATTTATATGTGAAGTATGTACAATACACTTTAAATCAGCTGTCACAACTCTCAGAACAGCAGCAGCATTCCTTGCATTAGTATAAAGGTACCACAGATATTTTAATGTTGAAAGCTTTATTTTAATAATAAACCTTTTCAAGGATATGTATGAGGTTTTTTTCATCTAGAGTTGCTGAATTGTCTTTTCTTTGTGTCAGCAATTTGTGGAGATGTTTGTTTCTTACCCCAAAATCCGTATTATAGCCAGAGGAACATTTGGATCTGGGATGTTGCCAAGATACTTCATCTGATTAGCTGTCTGCCTCTTCTCTACATAAAGTGAATACCCTCTGCACCAAAAATTGAGTTAAAAATTCGAGCCAGAGCTTAAATTAGGTAACCCATTTTTGCCTGTATTTTTAATATGCATTCAAAATGACTTACAGAAGAAACCAGAAGTGTCTTGCTAATGAGACTTCATTTTTAAGGAAGAAAATTGTGTTAGCAGTGAGAATGTGGTGTCCATGCTACTGAAATATCTTCCTGGAGTGGTCTATGATCTTATGAAAGCTAAGGGAAATACTAGCTTGCCTAGGGTTTCTTGGTTTTAAGTTTAAGACGAGAGGCTCTGAGAGGTTGTTAATTGTCAGACCCCTGCCTGACCTTGGTAGAAGTTGGAGCTCACTTGCTTCATAATGTCATAGTAGTTGGGGCTTGATTTGGCACTGTAGTGCAAATTGGCATTGTGCCTGCACTGCCTGCTTGTTGGGTTGCCCCGTGTCTGACTCCAGACAAGCTGACAAGCTCCTCTGGCAGGCTGCAGGAAGGAACGGTTTGCACTGGTTCCCCACCGCTAAAGGTGCGAGTGTTCAATGTAGGGACCTCAAACTTGCCAYGTTAGAAAGAGTCCCTGCTATAGCTTTGGGATTCTTACTTCCCCATAGCAATATTCTGCCTCCTGATCTCTGAATCAGCAGCTTATTGACATACGTGGGTATTTCCTGATGGGCAGGGGCTATATGGCAATTAGTTTTAATTTATTGGTTTACTGCTTGATCATGACTTTCTCTGTTCAGCAAGGGAGTCTCTTGACACTACTGACTCCACTTCCTTCCTCCCTGTTCTCTTCTGTCCTTCCTGTTTCCCTGTTACTGCTTCTGTGATTTCTTTCCCCACAAGTAGCTTCCAGTTCCAAGGAGCTGTACTTGCCCAAACCTATTTCTTGCATTAAAATCAGTAATTCTTTAGGTAATGCTAGCATTGAAKTCACGTAACTGGGGATTGGACTTGACACTCTCATCGGACTTACACGGGACAAAGAAGTTCACTCCTCTGAGTTCTTGTTCCAAGGCTGGCTGCAGACGTCGTTACATCTCATTTCACATTTGGGACGTTATTGCTGCAACTATAGCAGCTAGAAACATATTTTGAAAATGAAAGCTTTAATTTCAGAGACCTCAACTAAGCATTGTGGAGCGCCTGCCTGACCTAAGGGTTCCTTAGAGCTGAGTCTGAAGAAGGGGAAACCCCTTTCTGCATTTTTTTTTTTYCCTCGGGGACATGTTCAGACCTAGTTAATACTAGCTTTGCATTCTTATATAAAACCCTTGTACAGGAATTGGATAAGGACAGAAAAGATGTATGGGAGCTAGTATTACAATATTTACTCATGAAGCAGTAGTTAAAGGTCATTCCAATGAATCATTCAGTTTAGGAACTGTCACTGCCTCTTCTCTCTTTCTGAATTTGTTCTGAGGGTAAGAGTTTTCTTTTCAGTAGAGCTTCATGATTAATTTTCTAAATAATCAACAGTATTTGCCTATTCAGTCCACTGACTTCCAGTTAGTATTGGATACTTAGCTGCCATTTTATCCTGGAAAATCATCCATATCCAGATCAGTAAGTGCACTGTGGTCTTGATTTATTTTAAATATTATATAGGTCAACAGACTAAAGTCGGCAATCTTCTAAAATAAAGATCAGTATCAACTGAGTCTAGTTAAGGTGGCCCATATGATTTAATGGCAAAGTAAGTAGAGAAGAGAATGCCTTCTAGCTAGGTAATCATTCTCTTAATGATCAGGTATTCATCAGCTACTTTGTCAGTAAAGAAACACAAGTTTGCTTAGTAAAGGGTTAAATGAAACAGCGAGCACTTCCTAACTTTGTTTATGATGCAAGCCAGGGACATTGCCATTTATAATAGTTGTACTGATGTAGGACAGGGATGTTTTAATTTCAGGAACAATAAAAAAACTATCCTTGTGGGCTATATGTGTGGGCAGATTCACAGTAATTAGGACAAAATAGACAGAAAGAAGGCTGCCTCCTGGTAATGAGTGGTGTATCAAGCTATGCCGTCCACCTCTGCTCATGTTGCAACCTCTGATAAAAAAAAGTAATGTAGGACAAAGATCAGAGACAAATCCTGCCTTTTACGAATAATAGCCCTGGGTTCTGCAATTAATTGCAGCAAGGAGAGAGGGTCCTGCATGAATTTCAAAAGGAAAGTAGGTTTGTCTGAACTGATGCAAATTACTTAAGCTGTGCACATATTCCTCATCAAAATAAGCCCATTATGTAGCAGTAGCTGTGGGCCATTATTAATATTTAGCGCTCTTAGCAGGGGTTACTGTGGGTTACTGTAATAAGGTTACAAGACAGTGTTGCAATATCATGTGCTGTGGTTTTGCATTCTCAGAGCTTTTTTGGCTTTTTAAGTGCCAGTGAAGTTTTATTTATTCCCCTTCCCTACCATTTGCAGAGGCTGGATATCTTTGGAAGCTGCGTTGTAGTGCATGATTATCCGTTCTTCATTGCTTCTAGCTTTACTTATACATCACCTGCTACTTAGTAATGTGAGTGTCGCAAGTCCCATGCTGGTAGGAGCAATCTTGCACAGGAAAGGATGCAAGTGGTTTGGGTCCCATGGCGAGGGCTGGCTTGTGCTATCACAGATGTGTTCTGTTTCCTCCAACYGTGTGGCTTTTGGCATGAGCTGCTGGAGAACGATGATGCGAGAGCCTTTTCTTCCTAACTCTGTCTTTTGACTGGTATTTGTTTTCTACTTTTGCATGCTGAAAGGGCAGGCAGTTCTTGGGCAATTCATAGTTGTTTCCACTGAAAATAGGTGGGCTGAACATGCAAGATGGAATCACCATGTTTTGCACATCTGCATCTGAGAGGGGACCATCCATGGCTGTATTAGACCTTGGGTCATGGGGCCAGCAGGCAATACCCAGCACAGCACAGGGGGCTTGGCAGGCAGGGAGTTGCTGCTGCTGCTGCTTTGGAGGAGTGTGGGACAAGCTGTCCAGTGGCTCTTCAGGGACAGCCTCTAGCCTTCAGGCTCTCTTCTTGCTTAGGTCTTTTTTTAGCCTTTTTATTGTTTGTTAACTTTTCCTTTAAGTCATAAAATCCTTGAAATCAAACTGTTTACAGTTCTGGCTGGTTAATAAGTTATCAGGCAGTGAAGTCAACAGTACAGAAGGAGGAAACATTTGGAGCAGCAGCATATATATCCATTAACATCATAAACTACATAAAATGCTGCTCTACACTAAGAAGCAATTGTTAGGAAGGTGCCCTGGGACAGTATCTGCTGTCCTTCAACGACTTCTGGGTTAAATGTATTCAATTTACAACTAAAATGTCAGGCTATAGCCTTCCTTAAATTCATGCCTTGCTGATGATGTATGCAACCTCGAATTATGTAGCAGATGGATACGTGTTGACTAACTTCATGATGTGTCAATAGCATGGTCCCTTTTACACTGTTTAGTCAGTGTATTAGTGACAGGAGATATTGGCAACATACCTTTTACCTCCCAGGATGGCTTATAGATTTGCAGGTGGTGTTGCCTTGTGTTGCTTATCTGTTGTCGTCCATGTAAACCCTGCTGCAAGACAATGGCAGCACATCATGCTCATTTTGGAAGGTAAGGAGTGCAGAGAGGGACGCCAAAAATAGTGTTGAAAATATGGAGGTAGAAATGTGTGAAGAACAGACAACTTTTTGAGTGACTCCTGGACAGCTGACTGTTTATCATTGGACCTCATGACACCATATTTGATTTCAATTTCCAAAGTGAAATTAATGTCAAAATCAGTTCTTGTGTATTGCATCAGAATATTAGTCATTGCAGAATACTTCTGAGTTTAAACATGTTTGTAATTTAGCTTCTGTATGTTTCTATTCACACTGCCTCACCTGTCCATGCTAAC
Source organism: Phoebastria nigripes (assembly GCA_035582835.1). Classification (NCBI taxonomy): domain Eukaryota; kingdom Metazoa; phylum Chordata; class Aves; order Procellariiformes; family Diomedeidae; genus Phoebastria; species Phoebastria nigripes. Next base: position 460,153 of record JAYKAV010000766.1, read on the forward strand.
TGCTGCTTCCCATAAGCTTCCTCTGTTTGCATGCACCTGCACCCCAGCTAAGGCCTCTATATGCAGGATCCTCACCACTATCCCACTCTGCCATCGCTGCTGAACCTTCTGGTGCCAAGTTAACAATAATGTCTTCCTTTCCCTGCTGAATTCAAATTCAGTGCAATTAACCCCTGCTTTAGCCTCTTTTAATTAAAAAGCAATGAATACAATAAATCTGGATGTAATATGATAGTTAATGGCACCTCCACTGATGTGTAAACCCAACAATGAGCATAAGAAAGACAGCTCTGTCATGTGGGAGAGCTGTGCAAAATAGCCAGAGGGATGGTAATAAGGAAGTGTCTTGTCTTCACCCCATTAATTCTCTGTGAGTGGCTTTTTCGCTGTCAACATTTTTGGTTGGAGAATATTTTATTGGAAAATCTGTAAACAGGCGATTCACCACTAGAAATGGTTTATTCATACAGATATTAAAAAAAAAAACCCAACACAACACCTCAATATTCATTTGTCAGTGGGTGTTTTTTCTTTAAAGTGTCATTATGCACCTTGCTTTGCCAAAGTATTTCCAGTCACAGCTCTGTCTAGAGCCAAAGGGAACTTTCTTAATTAAGTGAAGAACCACAGAGGAAAAGACTGCTTTACTTATATATGTTATTACAATTCCTTTTTTAAGGCTTATTTTTACCAACAGTTTTGTATAACCTGTTCTAACAGGTCAAGAATAACTTGTTTGTTTTATACATGCTTTTAGATTTKTTTTAGCTCAGGAAGACTTAAAAAAAAATAATCAAACCAGCCGTTTTAACCCTTCCCTCAATCTTAGGGTTCAGTACAACAGCAATCAACCAGTGATTTCAAAGAGGTCTGTCCTTTATCAAAGTGTACCTCAAACTGCTTCATCAGGGAATCCAAAGAAGCTGTCCAGAAATTCCCCAAGAACATAAATGAAGTCAGCAGACATGCAAAAATCCAGATGAGAATATCAAGCTTTTCATCTCCATGTGCTACCTACTGAACTATACTTATTCTTCCTTATGCCTGCTCGTTGACCCTATTTCTCTTAACTGTCCATCCTCATCCTACATGTCCATCTTTTTGTTGCCATTTCTCCTTCTTCAGGTTGGATCTGGCTTCACCTATGGAGTTGAAGTAGTCTAAGACAGAATCTGAACTGCCAGTAGACTTGGTCTGACCTCTGGACTCCAGTTTGCTTCAATCTGTGGCGTCACTTAGGTGATTAAGAGTGTAACTTTGAAATTCAAGCTGTAAATCTTCAGCTGCCTGCAGATATCCCAACAGTTCCCTGCCCACTCGAAAGAAGAGCTAGGAGAAGCATACGGATGCTTGCTCTTGCGATGTATGCTTGCAGGGTATACATGTGTCTGGAGGAGAAAGAGCTGAGAAAGAGCAGCAGTTCAAAATAAGGGGGAGGGGGTTCTGTTTGTGAATATCTTCCTTCAAGGAAAAACAAAGTTTAACTCCTGCCTTGGAAAGAGCAACTCAAATTAGGTTTTTGCTGTGAGTCACTTCCGAAATTACCTGTCTTCATTGCGTGCAGAGGATGCCTCAGATTACAGCTTCCCTGGGCCTGAAGGTGGCCCTTGTGATGTTCCTCTGAAAGCGGCCTATCACTGGTAAGAAGGAAAGCTGCTCTTTGAATAAGAAGACAAAACAGTGACAAGGGTGCACTGAAGCTGTGTAGCAAGTTTCTATTCCAAGAGCTCTCTTTGCCTTCCAGGATGCTTACTAGTGTGTATTTTCTTCCTGTGGGAATATTTTAATTTTTCCTAATTGGCCTTGTAGCTCATGTTGTCATTCAGTGTCCAAAACTGGAGCATGTTTTTGGCCTGCAACTATTTTTAGCCTGTGTAAATAGGGCACTAAACCAGCAGCGTTCATGCTTTTTATTACAGATGTCTCACTTTGGGCACTGAGGAGTTGGCCTTAGAGGTATTATAATGGAGTTATTGGAAGTGAGAAGGTGATGATGGACCAAGTGGGTCATTGTTTTGTATCCTGACAGTTTCTGGGTGCTGTTCCTTAGCTTTTAAAGTCACAATTGTACAACAACTTTCTGTGATCTGGTAGAAGACAGTTGGCTGATCTGAGTGAAAACTTAACTTTTCCCCCGCTCAGCTAAATTGTTTCCACTGGGGAGGAGGGTGGGAAGACTAGGGTGTGGGTGCATCTGCCTTTCCTTCTGGTAGCTAAGACATATGCAAACTAAAGTGGCCATACAGTCTCTGCTCTTATTTATCTGGTATTGACCTCTTATTCCTTCACTGCTTACACTTCAGTACTCTGCTTATATTGCCACCCTGTTTATTTAGATACAGAAAGCTTTGAGATCAACCTGCAAACAAAATCTTCATGGTGAGCTAAAACGGTCCAGCAGTTTGGTGTCCTTCATTTTTGTTCCCTTTTTTTTTTTTTTTACTGAAATGCTGCCCTCGAGTGGCCACCAGCTGATTGATCGCAACTGGAGATCTCTGAGTTGTTACTCCTGCCTGGCAGGTGCCCTGTGTTCCCCTTTTGGGGGGTAAATGTTCCCAGTGCCCAGGAAGCCCCCCGAGCGCAGCGAGGCTCTGGAGTTGGCGTTCAGCTCAAGCCAGCTGGTCAGCCTGCTCTGTGCAGTAACTGATGCGAAGTTTCCAGGCGATGTTACAGCACGGCAGCTTGATCTCCCTGGCAGCAACAGTGTCCTCAGCTTTTACAAGAAAATGGAGAACTGTAATTCTGAAGGAAATGTAATGATTCGAGATGCTACTCTGACCACAAGCCCTCTGAATTTAATTTATATGAATACTTTTTCCAGCAACTCTGTCTGTTGCGCTGTTTCTGGACTATAGTTCATGGTTTTAATGTAGAAACTGTAACTTTATAGAAGAATGTTTTTCTGTAACAAGGTAAAGATCTCTGGGCTTGTCTAAGCAGTACTTCCACTGTGCTCTCTGGGTCTCCTCACAGTGTTTTATAACTTCCTTTCTGTTAAACTCTGAGCAGGCTCGAGTTAGTCTCTGACAATGTGACACTTATGGAGGAAATGTCATGTAGCAAAGGTCCTGTATGAAGGTAGCCTCTGAATGAGCTCCAGAGCACCCCGACAGTTTATTAAGTCAGAATATAARATGAAGAGTTAATACAGGGATAAAGGTGGCTTGTGGGAAGGCAACTTGAGGCATTACTGCTTTCAGTTTTATACTATGCCTCTCTGCCAGAGGTTACAGTCTTTACAGCAGTTTTGCTGGAAGCGTAAGGACGCTGGCTCCTCAGTCAGTAAGTCATAGCTTAGTGTACTGGTTTAACTCAGAGATGCTTGTTTTTCTGGGCCACTAAAAAGTGTGTCAGTATGTGACTTGTTTTGCCTGCAAGTTAAAAAGCAGAAACAAAAATGAGAAAGGGTTTTTATGTGAAGGGAGTTATGTCTTTTGGAAGGACTTTGTTTTTAGCATTCCCAGGGTATTTGAAGAATACTCCATGTTTCCATGCTTCATTGTAGACCAATTGTCCAAAAGGATATATAATCCTACCTGTATGTTATTAACTCTTCTGGCAAGTACCAAGTGTGTCCTATTGGGAATATTCTCATGTTCTCATCTTTTCCTAAAGACAGAGGATAGTGCTTTTCTTACATACTGTAAACTTCTATCATCCTGCACAATGTGCAAATACCATACTTTCTTTCTGCATTAACAAATCTAATTAGGGATAGGCTTGTTTGTTCAAGCATCAGTATGGTTTGTGGAGTCAGATATAAGTGAGTATATAAGGTCGTTATAATTAGAACAGCTTCTTCCTCCTCAAAGAATTTCAGCTGCGGAGTCCCTTCTAGGGAGTCCTTCAGGACTGGTTATTTAAGTGCCCAAGTCTTCCCTACTTCCCTGTTCCTTCTGAATCTCTTTAGGTGCCAGTCTGGATTTCCCCCCCCCCCCCCCAGCTAGTTTCCCCCCTCACTGCTCAGCCCTCATCCCGTAAAGTACTTGCTGCAATGACCAAATAATTCTTCCTCACCGTCCTCTGGGTCTTTGCAATAGTTGTGCCCATGTGTGTATGAATATATGGCATGTATGAGTATATGAAGGCCTCTGAGAGCCTCTGTGTGAAATATCTATGTCAAATATTGCCAGTAAAATAACCTCCTTGATGATTTGGCTCAGCTGAAGACTGCCTGTACTGAAGAGCTGTCTCAGAAATTATTTACATCTCTATTCCTAGTTGCTGAGAGCTCCTTAATTAAGACTCTGGTACTGGCCATAAAATGTGATTTTTTTCAAATGATCGTATTGGCACTTCATGTGCTTTTACCCAGCACTATCTGAAGTCCCATCAAAACAGAGTAAAGTGTGGGAAGACTGTCTGGGGCATTATTACCACAGGCAAGAATACAGAAAGGAAATGCACAGAATATTACGGTAGTAAACCAGGTACATACTAGTTTATGCTCTGAATTTGCAAACATGAATGCCAGACTTGCAAGCAGATGTTACGGACAGCTAATTCTAGAGCCAAAGTTAGTAAGCTGGAGTGCTTGAAGCAGTGGTTATCTCTAATACTAAACCAGTGATAGGTCAGATGCTAAATGTCAATGACTAGGCTGTATGTATATGGAGCTTTGGACAATGGTGGTTCCTGGAAGCAGTTAATTTTCACTGGTCTTGCACCTGAAAGTACTTAGCTGGCCAGAGCTGCAGTGAGAGGGGGCAGATTCTCTCTTTCAGCTAGACTGTACTAGTTACATTCCATTTCACATTTATTTATAATAAATGTGACTACATTTTGGTACAATCCATTACTTAAATTAAATTTAATTCGATGCATTTAATTTTGATACATCAACAACTTACAATAAATGTGAATGAATTAAATGTATCAAAATGGAAAGCCAATGTATGAAACAAACAAAAAAATTTAAAGAAAATAATTCGCTGTCACTATGTGAAAATGAAAAGAATCCCTGCTTGTTTCTATCAGAAGCTGTAATAGCATACTATCACCCTACAGCTTTCAGTTATATCTGCTCACAAATGTGTTTTGGTGGGCAGGTAATCTGTATAACGCCATGATAACCTTACAGTATAACAATGCTGGATTTATGCCCAAACATCCATGAGTATATCAAATTCGGTTTTTTACATTGAAACAATGGGCACAACCTTAAGCAGTAAAATATACAGTGGCATAGAGTAATAAATAGGAGCAATAGATTAATATGGTCAGTCAGAAAGAAATAGATGATTGGTAGTTTCATTGTTAGGATTCATATTTAAATCACCTGATTCTTCTGTAAAAGAAATGACATCAAAGAAAATACAATGTTTTGCTTGGTGGGTGGGGTGACTTGGGGATTTTTGCATGAAATCTTTCTATAGTGATTACTCTTTTCTACAGAGTTTAGATGCAGCATGGTGGCAGGTGAAACCTGAATAGGGTCCCGTTGATTTGCTTGCTGCTTACATCAAATAATCTTTGCTTCCCTTAAATTTCAAATTTGGTCATGCATACCATCATCTATGCTAGTGTCTTGTGTCCTTAAAAAGAGAACTTGAAAGGCAATGAAGGGAGCAAAATGGAGAACATTGGTAAAATAGGACTGGTTGCTCCCTGCAATTCAATACAGAAAAGCATTTTTCCTTCCTTTTCCTGGCTGAAATCCTCAATACACTTTTGGCTTTAGTTTCCAAGCTCAGTCCAGCATCCATTTGTTACTGTGCAGCGAATCTGTGTATGATACTAAGTAGACGTGGCAGCTCTTTTCTAAATTAGACTGTTCCAATCTGTCACTTTATTATTTGGCACCAGGGATTTTCATTTTCCTGAGATGAACTCCACTGCTGGCCATCCAACCTGATGGAGTGGAAGAATTGCAGAACAAACTGCTACCATCAGCTCATTCACCTGAACAGAGCGGTGTGTGAGACCTGCCTTGTCCTGTGAGTGTCCTGTCATTTGCAGCAGCTGAACAAATATTTTCAAGATGGCAAGTGAGCCAATGGGACGAATTACCTGAAAGAGCCCAAACATTTTATGCAAACACCTGTGCTGTTCTTAGTCATACAATTTTGCTGGAACTTGCCTCACATCTTCTTTCCTGTTAAGCAATTCTTTCAAGCTGCTCTGAATCATTTCCTAACTCCATGTCACATGAAGAGCCTGAAAAGGTATCTTCAGTTTCTCAGAATCAGTCTTCTGCTGTTTCCTGGTGAGCATCCCTGGCAGGTTTGTTTCATTAGGAAGTAATCATGGAATTAATTAGTATTTAGTATCAAGGTTGACTTTCTTGTAAAATTATATAAAACTCCTGTTTGTTACACTGCTTACAGCTGCCAGGATGCTTTTTTCCATCAAAAAAWGCAGCTTGATCATGAACATAGCACCACTAAGTGATGCCTTTGTTCACTATATGTTTTGTTTGGTATCTTGCTTCTAGAAGAGCATGCCACATAAAAAAGTAAAGAGAAGATGAAGGAGGGGGAGCAAGGGGTAAAGGAATCCATCAGAAGAGCAAAGTGGTCAGGAGCTGTCTTGACCTTGCATGTACAAAACATGAAGCTTAATTCTGCAGCTCCATAGCTGGGAGCAAAAGCTCAAAGGCTTCAAGCACATGTCAGGAGTAGAGTCAGAGCAGCCCTCTGGAGCCAGAGTCTCTGTAAAGCTGTGTCTGTGCCTCTCCAACAACTTTGTGTAAGGAAAAAAAATCTTAAAAATGGTTATTGTCATGATTTGGTCCTCATCTTGCATGGATCCTGAGGGATTAGGATGGCATTGTGGGATGGGTATTCAGACCCTTTTGTTGCCTCTGTCCTCTTCTGCAGCATAATGTGAGATAATGTGACTCTGCAAAAAGAGCCAACTAGACTTTTTTCTCCTCACCCCACTTCCATGTATGTAGTCATATAGATTAAACTCGGCAAGCTGACTGCTGGTATTTAATGCATGAATTGAGAAACAAGCAGTACTGAATATATTATTCTCTTAAGTGTTGTGACCTAGTTGCCATCTGCTTTCATTAATTACTGTTTTAATTGTCTGTCAGGGTAARAGGTTAATTTTCCTTCATTAAAAGTAACATTTCATACTATCAGTATATTTCTGCTCACTCGTATGACTGATTAGTATGAAAAGTAATTTGAGTACAAAATATACAAGAAAGAACGAACTTTTTAAAAGTAGAATATTACATATTAATTGCTCTTCTGGTTGAGGGAGAGGTCTGTTCACGTAATCAGTCCAAGTTAGTACTGAGAAATACATGAAATGTAAGAAAAGTCAAGAGAAGTCTGCTAAAATGTTGTTTCTCACAGAAAGATATGACTGTGGATATCAAGTGGCTCTGAGGGCATAATTTTTGTGAAGCTGCAGGGTTTTTCACCTCCTATCAAGTGCACTTAGTCATCTCAGTGAATATTTGTACAAATGGCTCAAACAGCATGGGAACTCTTACAGTAAACAATTATATACCTCCTAGGGCAATAATGAGCGCCTTAAAATTAGCAGGCAGAAGGATAATGTTCAGCAGTAGTTCTGAGATGCTGGCTCTGAATTAGATACTAAAATTGGAATCTTATTTCACAGCTTTGAATAGGAAAAAGCTGGCTTTGAACAAGAACTAGGTTTTTTGTTTTAACTGGCAAAATTAACTTCCTTGAAGGAAAAGGTGTTGTGAACTGCGCTTCAGCTAGCTTGGATGTGCAAAGATTCTTCAGCCTGTTTTACTGAAGTAAAATTAATAGATGTGTTTAATCATCCTGTGAATTGGGATCATTATTTTAGTATAGTCATAACTACAAAGGAAAATGTTAATCACTGAGATTGGATTATGCAGTGACCTTTTAAATCCATGGTGTTTGCAGCTATTAGACTTGCTTCAAAGTAGCAGTTGGAAAGCACTTTCAGTAGTGGATCTTTTGGAAACAGTTTAAAAGTTTCTGTCCAAAAAATAACAATCGAATTAAAGAAATGCTACTTTCCAGTTACTGATTTTTCAAATTCTTTGTATAATCTACACTATGAATACACATGATGTTCTCCAGTGCCTCAGTGTCCTGAAAAAACAGCAGTTTTCAGCTTTTGTTTATAAACTTGTAAATTTCTTTTCCTTTTTTTTTTTTTTTTCTTTGATTAAAAGACTTGATGTTTTGGTTTGGTATTTACATTAAATCTGAAAGTGGAAACAAGAAACCCAAGTTCTTTCAGGCAGATCTTTCTCCCCAGTAGGACTGCAGCTGCTTATGAGTTGTAGTTCAGTGGCTGTGATGGTACTGGTCACCTGTATGGGGTTTCTGTGGGGAAAGCACCTGCAAACAAAGAAGGGTTTCTGTGGAGAGCAGTGGGTGAGGACCAGGAGGTGAGGAGTCCTTGCTCTGCTGCGGAGGCTGGGTGAGGTCCCTGGGCAGTCAGTCATGCCTGGGCTGGTCCTGTCTGACTGCAGGTGCTTTAAGAGGTACCTGGGCTTGAGGTCACCAGAGAGAGCAGAATACATGAAGGTAAATGCAGCTGGCCTTCTATGCATTAGGTGCAATGGAGCCAGATATGTGTTTGTAATTTGAACTCTAAAATAGAAATAATAAAACTGCTGTTTTAGTTTCTAATCTCTTTGCAATGGTAACTATGCTTTTGCTAGGTATTTGGGCTCTACATGGCACACTGGGGCCTCCCATTCAGCTGAGGCTGGTAGGCTCTGTAAAATATAAGTAGCTGTTACAAATGCACATGCAATCTTTAGAGCTTGTTTTGTAGCTTTTAATTGACCCGAGTGATTATCTGAGCTACAGTGAGAACACTACCTGAGCTGTTGCAGTGCAGGGCTTAGACTCATCTTCTTAAAAGCCTCTTTATGAATCATAACTCTTCCTGTCCTTCAATAACTTAAAATCTAACAGCATTGCAAATCTTAAGATTAACAGTCCAAACCTCTTAATGATGGTTGGTTTTGACGCACATCTGAAGAAGTAGGTACCATTACTCATCCTGACTTGGACTATATCCCTAGGTCCATCTGGTAACATCTTGCAGTTCTGTTTCTTCATCACCAACTCCTGACCTCGCTGTGTAAACAGGCAGGCTTCTGTTGTTGAATGTTAAATCTGGCAAAGGAGTAAATCAAGTAGAATGCGTATTCAGAGCTGACATTTCAAAGGTGAAGCCTATGAGGATTAGACTAGGATTGAATTTATTTTTCTGAAAGTGATTACAGGAAAACATATTTCTCTGCAGTGGACAATATCGTGCCATACTGGTAATTCAGTCACTTTTCTAACTACATTCCCTAATCAGGAATTCTCTTAGCAAATGTTTTTGCTTGCAAGGATTTCTGCTTACCATCTCTGTTGCCAACATATCATCTGTGCACAAAATCTACATTAGCTTCACTGACAGTCTGTAAAGTTTCATTTTAAGGTATCAGCTATTACGTTAGTATATCCATGTTGGTTCTGTGTTGTCTGTATTCTCTCAGGCTCTCTAGGCCTTCTCATAAACCCAGATCTTGGCAGAGTAGCAGCGTTTCCTTATAGTGACTTCTGTCTCCCTCAGTCTTCCCTGCATGTGGCTTTGTTTTGGGTGGTTACATCTGGTTTGGGGATGAGGCTGCTATTGTTTCAGCTGTGCCATTACACAGAGCAGCTTAGTTGCTCCTTGTAGCTGGATGGCAGTTACTGTTTATGCTGAATTTCAGGAGACTCAGGCCAGTCTATCACCATGAATGGCATCAGTTTCTACCTATTTTTATATTTTGTCTCCTAACAAGAGCATGATTCTGATTAGTCTGTGGTGTGACATATAACAAATCTTTCAAGTCAGTCTGAACTGGGTTCAAATTAAAATCATGATTCTTCTCCCAATTTGCGTATGTAAATGTGGTGAGATCAAAACAACAAAAGCTCGTTGTTCTTTATTACAACTGGACTGGTCATTTTGAAAAATAAGTTTGATCTTCCCTGTGTCATCCTGGCAACAATACCTGTAAATAGGTTAGTTCTACCTTGTTAACATCAAACCCCACTGTGTCTCAGGTATGAAGTGCAGGACAAGAAAATGTCCTCTCATTGGAAAGAACATTTTGTTAGTCATGTTTTTCATCTGCACCCAGACAGGTTTTTCTCTATAACTATCATTCAAGAGATGGTGATGTTCTGGAGAAAGAATGTGTCCCTGCTCCCCCCTGAGCCAAAATAAGTCCTCAGCTCTTTAGACTATCCTCAGGAATTTCTTCTGGGCAGTTCAGTCATTTGGCCCTAGTAAGGCAAGTTCAGCAGGAGCGCTGAACCTTAGGCGAGTGTTTTCTGGGAGACAGAGTCAATGGCATCTGAGGAGTGGGGTAGAGGGGGAAGTCCAGATGCTGATTTACATCACTCAGTGCTGAGATTAAAATAGGGAGCTCTTCACAAACCAGAGCTTTTAGCTAAAGGCTTGGCTGTATCTGGAGAAGTCTTTTTGTGCTATCTACATTAAGGGAAAAGCACTTCAGACTTTGAACCTTGAAGTCAAATTGCAAAGTCTTGAAAGAACAGAGCTGTGGTTGTACCCCCCACACTGCAGATCCTTTCTTGTTGTGGACATCAGACAATTAGGGGGACAATGCTGGTCTTATTCTCCTGCTTCTTATTGCGTACCTTGTATGTAGATATATACCTATGTAGATATATACCTTGTATGTACATACCTTGTATGTATGCAGTACCATTTGTTTTTAAACCTATTTTATACATGTAAAGCAGAGATCAACTTGAGTGCTTTTAGTTAAAGGGGGAAAATGGAGATTCTCAATGCAGTGCCATTTACTGCTGCTAGTAGATCTGCAGCCCTTTTCCTAGCAGCATAAAAATGGTTGGGAGCAGCCGGTATTACCTGGGAAGATAGTGCAAAGAGTTAGTGAGGAGATCTGGTCTCTGTAATATGACTGGAGACTTGTTTTGGTGATGTATCTGAAGATGGGATGAGCATCAGTGACCATATGCATGTAGTTGTGATATATGTAATGACCTTGTGATTAAGAACAGATGAATCCATCTTTCAACTGTTAGAAATAGTCATCATTGAGGAGCCAATCCTAAAAACCTGTAATGGTAACTGTGCAAAGGCCACGTACGCAGGGAATGGTGGTGTCGCTCCATTCAGCTCTACTGGAAGAACAGGGTACAGCTGAACAGTTCTGAATACTTACAATGGGTATGTGCTATTCTGGCTATGCAGTGATTTAGGGATGAGTTTAAAAATGCTTAAATCAGGCCTGTGAGAATGCAGGTTTTCACAACTGAAAAAGCAAATTGTTTCATGTTTTACTTTTATTTTTTTCTGAGGATTTTCTTGTCTTCCTTGCATGCTTAGTTATTTAGTCTATAGAACTTACAGACTGGTCTGTTACTCCAGGCTGTGAATTTCAGTGCCTCATTGTTAAAAGTGGATCTTTACAGTACCTGTTGTATACCTTGTCCCAGGTTGATTTTTCTTTATTAAAAAATTATTTTTATCATCCACTCTGGATTCATGTCTTCCCATAGTGCATGCTGTGACTGGAATTTCCTTTGTGACAGAGCGTTTCAAAAGTGTCATTGCTAAAAATTACAAGCATGTAGAGGGTTAGCCTTTCTTGTTGTCTTTGATTTTGCATCTCTTTTTCCTGAATGATTGCTTGTGTAGACTTTCACCTAATACTGGAACAGCAAAAAACCCCCAACATTTCCAACTGTGTCTTCAGTTTTGAACTCTGTACTATAGTGATTTCTAGCCTATGATCTTTGGATTCCTGAAGGTTAGTGGCCTACTGTCCATCTACCAGAAGATGCAAACTTATTTGTGGTAGGTCTCAGTCATCCCACTGGGAGGAGAGTGGACAAACCCCGACCTCTTCCTCCCACAACAAATGATACAACCGAGGGCATGCTTGGGAGCTTCTGATTCCAAGTGTATCTTTTCCTTCCTTGCTCTGATGCTGAAGGGACTTTCTGAATGTTAGAGGCTGACAGGTGCTGGCAGTGAATCTCAGATCTTTTAGTGATGAGCACACAGGCTCTAGGCAGATCTACTTCGTGTCCATCACCTTGGCACTGCCCTTCCTTGAGGCAGTGGTCATGCCAGCAGCTGTACCCAGTCCCGCTTCATCAGTGCTCCTTGAAGCTCAGGGCTCTTTCCCATATGCTATTTGGACCAGCTGTAGTCTCTGCTGTTTGCTGTCTGTTTGAAGTCTTTCAGTGGCTTGCCTAGGGAGTGCAGTAAATATTACCACTGTGGGAGAAAGGAAGGAGTGAGAATCAAGCCATTAATTAAAGGCTGCCTAGTCTGAGTAATCCAATGGTTAAAGCACAGTTGCCATGACAGCACTGCCCCTGGATGCTCCAGCCTGAGTCACACTCCTCCTGCCTCCTGCTCCCCACTGCTGCACTGGGGTGCCTGTCTGTGTTCGTGCAGAGAGGGTGACGCTGCTCTCGCTCCTACCCAGACAGTGAGCAAAGGCTTCAGTGACTCACAGCAGAGATCAGAGGGGAAGGAGAAGTATTACTGCAGGCCCAATGAGCTCCACTGGAAAACAAATGCATGACTAGTAGATAAATCTTCATTGACAGGGTAGTGCATCAGGCTCCATAGGAGCTGCTACAGGAAACATCAAGGGGACTTCTATTTTTAACATTTCGTTGGGTGAATGGGAAAAAAGTATTGAATGTATCTGTGCCTCAGTTTCCACCTCTGTAGTGCGTGCAGGATGTGTACAGTACTTGCTGTTTGAGTACTTTTAAATGTTTGCACCAAAACTGTTTGGCAAAATGCAGCAAACTGTGATTTATTAATGACTTGTAGATGGTCCAAAAATTGAAATGTCATCTGTACCAGTCAAAGAGGGAGTGCAATTGATAGCCACCCCTTCTAAAGCAGGTATTAAAAAGAGCTTGTTTTCTAAGTGTAAAGTTGACATTGGAGGGGATGTTCTGAGGATCAGTAACCTGAGAGGTAGCCATTAATGCCCAGTTTAGAGAAATGTATAAAGATGCATCACACCAGAAGTATTTAATTTTTATGTGCTTTATGTATTCCTCAGCTTTGCAAATATCTCAGTGCATTTACAGTGAGGCACACAGTGTCAGCCCAAATCTTTTCCTGCCTCCCTTCCCTCTTCAGTTAAGCATAAGTAACTTGTTTGTCATCCTGTGACTTCTCTGTTACTGGAGGCAAACCTTCTGTACTCTGTGTCCCTGGCAAAGCAACCACCAGTACTAACCTACCCAAAGCCACAGCGGGAGAGTGGGGAGCTGTACCGTGCAGGGCACCCCACTGAATGCCAGCACTTGTTTCAGAGCTTGCTTTCTCATTCCTGCTGCTTGTAAAGTAGTAGGTGACTGTGGCATTTCCAACACAGTACATGTGCATTCCCTGTTAAAACCCAGTGAACTCAATTCTATTTTGTGACAATGAGCAGGCAAGGATGAGCAGTAATTTGCTGCTTTATTGGGCTTTCCTTCACAGTGTAGGAATACTGTTCATGTCCTGTGCAGCAGATAAGAGAGGATTTCCACATATAGCTCAGCCTAGCAGCAGTGTTTATTCTAAACTCCTACGAGGTAGGTGCAGTCTGCTTAGGCACCATCAGCACACTGGTGATTACTGCAGGTGCTGGGTATGGTGTAAGTGAAAGCAGTTAAAAGGTGCTTGCTAACCTCAATGGTGATGAGGTTAAACTCTGGTTGTGCAGTGCCAGATTCCTCAGAGCTGGGATGAGAGTTTTACTATATGTACCTTTTGTGGTATCTAAATTCTTTTGGGGGTAAATTTCTCTTTAAGTTCAGAGCAGCTTTATTCAGGGGAGGAGATTCAAAGGGTCACCCAGAGGGCTGATTAGCTTGGCACTGGTTTAAACATTTTCAAGTTAATTAGCCTGCTGAGGTCTCCTTTGTTAAGTTCCAAGCAGAGGGAATGATTGGGCTCAGTGTGAACATCCGGAAAAGGATCCAGAAGGTTGGTGCCAATGCTTTTTTAATATCTCTGGCAGATCTTGTGTGCCAAACTGCTCATGTGTCCAGAGGTAAACTTAATCACCAGCTCTGAGCTGATATCCCTCCACCCCAACTGAGCTGACAGAGACCTTAGGCTTTTCACTTCCTCTATAGCAGGTGGATTTTACTTTCAGCACATGGAAATATCTGTGTCTGTCATACCTAATTCATTCCTGCCATTGCATCACTTATTTTCTGGAACACAGTTCTAGTGTCAACTTTTTTCTTTTATTCTAAATGATGCAAGTGTTTGGCCTGATTAAATTATAGACTGGGTACTGGCATGCACTTTAAGGATATCAGATACGCAAGAGGCCAGACTAGGTGGCCCCATAGTCCCTCTTATGGAAAAATGAGACCCAATAGCATCATTATTCTAAAGCAGCAAGCAGTTTCAAAGCAGCAGGAGCTGAGGAGTAACTCATGGGCAGAGCTGTGACCTGTACCACCAGGGTGATTAAGTAGACACGTGGCCTTTGCGATAGCTTATCCGACACTGGTATGAGTGGCATAGCTGGATGCTACAATGACTGTGTGCATCAGTGGAAAAACAATAAGCAAAACCTTTTGCAAGTCTCCTTCTCAGCACCCAGATCTCCTTGGATATTCTTGCAGTGATTCATTCCGACTCCAAGCTAGCAAGACAGCCCAGTGAGTCCTTCACAGGACCAGCAGGTACTTCAGCCGGTGTCTCTGGGGATTGCTGTTCTTCTCAGCACTGGCTGTGTGCAGGTTTGAGTCCCGGCTGACTTCAGGGCATGAAGGATCATGCCCCTTCTCCTTGGAAACAGTGTGTTTTCCATGGTACAAATATTAAAAGTAACTTGTTCTGACTTGTTCATTTAATTATGGAGTCAGTTTGAAAGCTTCAGAAGAGTGAAGGGAAATCATATTTTTAATTGAATTTTCTCATTGGTACAGAAATAGAATAGGAAATAACTAGAAGATATTAAGTACAACTGTCTCATTTTAATGAAAAATGTATACCAAATGGAAGCAAATGCACTTTTATTTAAATGTCATCACATATCTTTGTTTAAACCTTCAGTCTTTCATGGAAATGATCTTTCAAACTCTATGAATCTCTAATGCTGGAAGGGACTCCAGCCTTTGGCAGGTGGCATAACTGCTTATGTCCCTGCTGGCTGGGTTTGTCACAGCTGCTGAGCACTTCTGTCCGCTTGTGACAATCAAACTTCCATTTCCCTTCTGTCAGGCACTCTGTTTTTTTTTTTCCACAAATGCATATGAGATCAGTACTCCGCAAAAAAGCATGGTAAGGGGAGCAACTTAAATGTGAGGTAACCAGGTCCAGCTCCATAAGAAGTGCTCTTGACCTTATTCCAGGCTCAGAAGAGATGCCATAAACTTCCCTGCAGTGCATTTAAGAAGATGTCACAGTAGTTAACCTGGATCAACCAGCGCATTTGGAGTGTAAAGGTGGAGAGGGCTTAACAGAAGCTTTAATCAGCAGCCACAGAGCAATCAGTTCTGAAGACCAAAATTTAAAGGAGTTTATTTTGAGGGGCTATGCTTATTTTCTAGTGAGCTTGACACATTTAATGACACTCCCCCCCCCCCGCCCCCCCAGCAGCCTAAAAGCATGCAGGAAAAAATACAGGAATGGAATAGAGCGACCGTGCCGCCTAGCGGGGCAGGCAGCAGCGGGGGGGGGCTGTGGGGGAAGCCTCGCTAGCAGCTCCTGCTGATGTCTTTTTTTTTTTCTGTTCCTGAACGCAGAGTTAAGTGAACTGTTATAATGACAAGAAAACATATTCGACCTCTGAGCAACCTAGTTAATGTGGAAGACGAACACCAGTGTGTGCAGTGTGCCAACATTGCTGGAGTACAAACTAACCAAGAATGCCAACACCCTGGTTCACCAGACACTTGTACACAGTGACCTCTTTCTCCACCATCATCATCTGAAAGCTTTTAATGCTGATTTAGACAGATGATGAGTATATAACCTTTTCATGCATAAGTGGCAGAATTAATGCAAGATTCTCAGGCTGGGGGAATTCTTTATCTAAAGTGTTCACCAACATAGATTGAGAGCCTAGGCAGCTTTTAGGTGACCTGCACCTGTGGTGACAGCTGGGAAATAAACAATTTGCAAGTATGAAATGTTGCTTCCAGATTCTGTTCAATATATTATCAATGCAGACATCATCAGAAAAGATCGAGAGTGAAACAATACACTCAGTTGCTTTATCTGACAGCCTTGTTTTCTTCTCCCTTGCTCATTGAACGAGTCTACCTAATGTCAGACTCAATAAAGTCAGGCAGCTGGCTATAAGAAACAAACAGACTCTCATTAAGGGAGGCCCCTCATGCTGCTTTTGTTTGTGCTGATCTGCTTTACTGGAATGGACAAGAAAAGCATGAATATTTAAAGTACTTTGCTGTGGCTGGGAACCAGCTGAACACAATTCTGCTGGTTTTTTCCCTTCCTCCTCTTCCTCAAAAAGGAAACCTCAAATGCCATTGGCCATTCTGCTCCATTCAGATGTAGACAAACATTTGCTATAGCTGAAACAGATTAGAATGACAGAGTGTCCTTGGTGGTCGTTGGTTTTAATGTGCAAATGCTGTCCTCTGTTAAAATAGCTAAAAAGTTGATTTGAGAGCTGCATGGTTTAGTAGTTTCTGTCAAACATCCTGTGCTGGTTTTGGCTGGGATAGAGTTAATTTTCTTCATAGTAGATAGTATGGGGCTATGTTTTGGATTTGTGCTGGAAACAGCGTTGATAATACAGGGATGTTTTCATTATTGCTGAGCAGTGCTTACACAGAGGCAAGGCCTTTTCTGCTTCTCACCCCACCCCACCAGCGAGTCGGCTGGGGGTGCACAAGAAGCTGGGAGGGGACACAGCCGGGACAGCGGACCCAAACTGACCAAAGGGATATCCCATACCATATGACGTCATGCTCAGCATGTAAAGCTGGGGGAAGAAGAAGGAAAGGGGGGACATTCAGAGTGATGGCGTTTGTCTTCCCAAGTAACCGTTACGCATGATGGAGCCCTGCTTTCCTGGAGATGGCTGAACACCTGCCTGCCCATGGGAAGTAGTGAATGRATTCCTTGTTTTGCTTTGCTTGCGTGCGCGGCTTTTGCTTTGCCTATTAAACTGTCTTTATCTCAACCCATGATTTTTCTCACTTTTACCCTTCTGATTCTCTCCCCCGTTCCACCGGGGGGGAGTGAGCGAATGAGCAGCTGTGTGGTGCTTAGTTGCTAGCTGGGGTTAAACCACAACACATCCTCACACCCAGCAGAGTACTTGCCCCGTGGTTTCTCTCCCTAGCAGTCAGTGCCCTCCACGAGCTGCATTTGGATGCCAGCCTTCTGCAGGTTTGGCAGCAGCTTGACATTGGGCACAGAGTGCAGAGCTCCTGACTGCGGCTAGAGAAAACACAGACAGATCAGAGCTACTGCAATGTGGCAGAAGATTTAGTCAGCTTGCACCTCTTTCTTTGTTGTATTAAAACTCCCTAGAGTCTCTGTATCAGTCAAAATCGAGAAGATTTTACTTTTGGGTAGATGCATCAAAAGAACACAAGCAAGGGACCTCCTGCACGGCAGCAGCAGGAGATGGATGGCCAGGGGTAAGTGCAGCTTGCTGCAGTTCAGGCTGTCGCTCCATATCACATTCATGGGGAGACTGACCCAGCATTCCTTGTAGAAAATGAAGCACCTGGGGTTTGCACTGCTGTTGCTCAGGCTTGGGAGAGGAGTGAACAAATTGGAATAGGAAAGATATGAAGATGCATGCTCAGGGAGTACAAGAATAGTATCAATCCTCTTTTTGTAAATGAGTTATTTTTCAACTGTTGATACATTAAATTTTCATTCTGAAAAGAAATGGGTGCAAGGGAAGAAGCTGATTCCTAAAATAAAGGTTCAGATTGAGAAGGTGGGCTACAGTATCTGTGTTCCTTGGCATATATTGCATTTATAGTCAAAATTCCAAGGGACTTCAACACAACCCCTGTAATGAAAGGGATGCAGTTCCAAAACCAGTCTTTTTGCAAAAGCTATGAAGTATGTAGAAATAAAACCCTATCTTGGAGATAGGAAATGGAGTGCATGACCTCATGAGCTCCTCTGCAGCTATATCCTCTGATTCCCTTATGACTGAGGATCTGGGAATTGTGCTGCATAGTTCCCATGAGCACTCCCTCTGATGTTAGGCTCTGCAAATCCCAGCAGAACCGCATACTGGGACAGATACCTCCTCTTCTTTCACTATGAGATTTCCTTATTTTCTTGAAGAGTCTCATTCATTTTTTGGCATGCAAGAGAGGAAAAGAAGAAAGATACTGCGATATTTCAGACTTAAAGTATTGATGTAAGTAAAGGCAGTCTTTAAACGGGTAGGGAAGATGTTTTGTTTCTCTGTGGGTAAACTGTGAACTTCTCTGGGATTACAGAGAGCACATTGTCTGTGGGAAGAAGTTCTGAGGTTTCTTTTTTAACTGTCCTTATGCATGTGTAGTTATGTGTATTTTGCAGTGTCTTTTAACTTGCAGCATAGGTTCTAAGGGTCAGCTTAACCATTTCATTAACTCAGTCTATGCCTTTAGGTGCTCTATAATGCCCTTGATTCCCTTGAAGCTTAGAGCTATGTATACCCTGGAAGAAATCAGTGTATGTTCTCGGTGTCAAATTCCAATGAGGTGCCATATGGAAAATTGCTGAGACACTGTGTGGAGAAGAGAGGGCAGGAAATATGTGTGTCTCTACCTGATGCTCACAGAAAGCCCATTTTGCAGGCTTTCTGAGTAGAAGCTAGCTGAGAAGGGATAATTTGATATAGTGCTTCTGCTATGTTTTGGATGCCAGATCCTGATCAGGCAATAGTGATTTTATGCATACAAATGCACACAGTTGAATTGGATTCTAAATTTTGCAAAACCGTGAAATCTCTATCTTCCCTGAGTTAGTGATGAAGAAAACATGAAGTCTAGTCTTTGGAGCTCCAATGGCAGCAGCCTTTTATAAACCGCACTCATTTTTTACTTCAAAAAAGAACAGCAGCCTACAGAAATCTGTTATTGCTTTGTCACATAATTTCAGAGCACATTGCCAGCTCATGTCCAGCTTTTCATCCACCAGTACCCCCAACTCCTTCTTGGCAGGGCTGCTCTCAATCCCTTCATTGCCCAGCCTGTGTTGATACCAGAGCTTGCCCTGACCCAGGTGCAGGACCTTGCACTTGGCCTTGTTGAACCTCATGAGCTTCACACGGGCCCACTTCTCCAGCTTGTCCAGGTCCCCCTGGATGGCATCCCATCCCTCAGGCGTGTCGACTGCACCACTCAGCTTGGTGTTATCTGCAAACTTGCTGAGGGTGCRCTCAATCCCACTGTCTATGTCATTGATGAAGATATTAAACAGTACTGGTCCCAGTACGGACMCCTGCGGGACACCACTTGTCACCGATCTCCATCTGGACATGGAGCCATTGACCACTACCCTCTGGATGTGACCATCCAAACAATTCCTCATCCACCGGACAGTCCACCCATCAAATCCATACCTCTCCAGTTTAGAGAGAAGGATGTTGAGGGGGACCATGTCAAAGGCCTTACAGAGGTCCAGATAGATGACTTCCATAGCTCTTCCCATGTCCACTGATGTAGTCACTCCATCATAGAAGGCCATTAGGTTGGTCAGGCAAGACTTGCCCTTGAAGCCATGCTGGCTGTCTTGAATCACCTCCCTGTCCTCCATGTGCAGGAGGATCTGTTCCATGATGCTCTGTTCCCAGGCACAGAGGTGAGGCTGACAGGTCGGTATTTCCCAGGATCCTCCTTTCTACCCTTTTTAAAAATGGGTGTAATGTTTCCCTTTTTCCAGTCACCAGGGACTTCACCTGACTGCCGTGACTTTTCACATATCATGGAGAGCAGCTTGGCAACTATATCAGCCAATTCCCTCAAGACTCTGGGATGCATCTCATCAGGCCCCATAGACTTATGTATGTAAATCTGGGAGGTCTGTTAAACCTGGGAGGAGAATCCAGGTTTCTCTGCTCCCAGTCCTGGTTCTGAGCACCCAACCATCACTCACAAAGCTCCAGCCCCATGCATGTAATGTGGGGGGAAAAGAAGGTGAAACTTAGCAGATAATACAGATGAGTGAAAGCTGCAAGAGCCACAGTGGAGAAAGCTGCTTAATCTGATGTCAGAGTGTCAAGGGAGGCTTGATTCAAGGCACAAAACCATGAAAATTGCAAAAGCCAAATCCTTTATGAAGATTTATTTAGAAAAACCACAATGCTGGGGAGTCACTGTTACATAGCGTGGTAATTCTCTTCCTCTTGAGTAATATGCACCACACTGTGCGCATGCAATTACTTTTGTTCCAGAGATAACATTTTTGTCTAGAGTTATACATGTACACATACGGTCCTTAGTGCACGCTATGGTTCACATATATGTTAGAACACACACAAAGTTGAGCTTTTCCATGAAAAAACTGTATAAAAAATACAAACCAAACTGAAGCTGTCAACATGAGAAGCAATGTGCAAAAATAGACAAAGTTACTCCTGCATGTTTGCTTAAGAAAAAAGGACTCTTCTGTCCCTGTTCCCCATTCAGCATTGAGTATGCCAGATGTTGCTTGAAAGTAGAATTTAAACTAACTAGTCACATCCTGACCCCCTTCATGTTAGTTGCAGAGATTTTTAACCAGCTAAATAATCCTACATTAATATGAAAATCTGCCTTCAAGCATCACCATTGTGTGCTGTTGTTGTATTTAACAGATCTTTATATTGTTGCAATGTTTGATTTGTGATGCTCAAGGCCAGGTGACAACCAAGCCCTTGTGTGGAGCACACAGAAGAGGCAGGACACAGATGTCCCTGGTCACCGAGCCCCCTGGCAGGGGCTGGCAGCAGCTGCCTGGAGAAAATGGCCAAGAATTAGGAGTTCTCATGCGTGCTGGAAGGAGCCAGACCTCCCAGGTCCCCGCCATGGGGTGCACAGCTCCAGGCACTGTCCGCTAGTACACGGTGGGCTGGTGTTTGAGATGATACTCTTGAGTGCCTGAGGAATCCTCCCTTCAGAGGAAACATGCCTGTGTAAAGAGCATGGCAGATGAAGGGACGGAGAGCCCACAGGGCCTTCCCTAGCCAGGTACTTTGGTCCATGATGCAAACTGTAGCTGATGTGGATGGAGCCACCTGACTATATAACCACTTGCATGGCTCTGAGCAAAGCTGTACAGGATGACACGCTGCAGACATCATGAAGCAGTCAGACCAATCCATCCTTGTAAAACTGCTGCATGCAAATACCAACACTTTAAATGGCAATTAAGACTAGAAATGGATTGCACTTGTTTCCCTTAAACACATATACGTACCACCCTTTTTTAAAAAAGAAAGTAACCATTAAAAAAAAAAATCTTCAAAATACATTAAAAAAAATTGATTGATAGTTGGGATTCCCTTGGTTGGATCAAAGGAAAAGAAGAAGAAAATAGGGGTAGTGTGTTTCTAATCATTGAAGTTTGTCAGTAACCATAATCTTTTGGTTTTGGGGATGAGGATTCTTCCTACCCATGAGACTTGATGCTGCAAAGCCCAGTATTCCCCTGGTAATCCGCATGTTTTTTAAGGACTGTTTATTTAAGCCCATGCAGAGTTATGACTGTGTTACAGAACTTGTAATTTTTTTTAATGGGATATCAGTTTTTCACAGCAAATCCTGCATGGATCCAGGGAAAAATCTCAGCTAGACTCCCCCGTGTGTTATGTTTTTTACTTGCAAAGCAAAAGTTTCTGAGGAAGAGAAGAAGAGGTGGAAATTGTAAAGACTGGGAGCTCTCCAGGGAAGTAAACTGTGGATACTGCACTTTACATCCCAGCTCAGCAGACCACTTTAGTGAACTCTTTTAAGTGGGATTTAAGTGTATGTTATTCAGCTTGGACCCCAGTATGAAGACCAGTATCCAACAGGAAGAGTGTTGCCTTGGACCTACTCATTTCCATTATAAAAGGCACAGAGGGAGGGTTCATCCTTTTAGCTTGCACCCCAGCTCTGGTACAAACATGTACCGACTGCTCCTGGGGCTCCCCTGTTTTCTGATCCCTGGATGCCCAGCTGCACAGTGGCTCACAGCTCTCTCCCCCGGGTCAGGAGTACGCTGCAGTGACCATGACCTCCAGCATTGTCCCATCACCCGGGTGAAGGAAGCAGTGCTTCATTTGTCCCTGCCCACGGCAGGGGGGTTGGACTAGATGACCTTTAAAGGTCCCTTCCAACCCAAACTATTCTATGATTCTATGATTCCATGATCCCTGTTGTCCTGAAGGAGCTCTTGGAGGAGAGGCTAGTGTTTCCCGGGTAGTAGCGCTAGCCCCAGGTGCGTTTCTGCAGCTTTCTGAAAGCATTGGTATGCGTGACACAGCTAACCTGAGCCTCCCTTAGCTCTTGCAGCATGCGTACGTGTAACCAAAATGAACCTTTGGCTGTTAGTCAGAGACAACTGTTGGCAGGTATAAAACAGTGGTAGAGAATAGTTTCAGACTGCAAAACACATAAAATGAAACATCAGACTGAATTCTTACTAAAATTGTGACGCTGCTGAGCGTTGGGGTTAGCTGCTGCTTCACGAGTGTTTTCCACTGGGTAAGATTATGTCCAGCATCTCAGTTAAGGCCCTGATTTAGCAAAGCATTTGTGCATATGCTTAAATCTGCCCTTATTCAGCTAAGCGCTGACTCGAATACCTAAGTGCCTTGTGATACAGGGACAAACCTGAACTGGAGCCTATAAATTTAAGTTATGTAGCTGTCACAACTACCCTTTTAATGTTTTTTCCTGGTAGCACAGTTGCTCTCCTGGATTAACTATTTAATTAATCTTCATCTAAAAGGTCCTGAGAACAGTTCTATAATACTAACAAATGTACATAAATACCAGAACTAAAAAAACACATGGCTCAAAGCAAAACAAATATTGCTCAGAATACTTGTTTAGATTAAGATTAATAGCTGTAAACTATGCATTCTAGTAGCAAATAAAAACCTGTTGGCCTAGGAAAAAACCCAAAACATTCAAAGTCTATAGGATTGGCAGCACTAATATTACTTTACAATGTGGAGCAAGGATAACAAATATCAGTGTAATATTGCGAAATGATCCACCTAACCTAAGCTTATGTAAACAAGTAGGCTTTGACAATGTTTTTACATCTAGGCGTGATCCTCACTTGGACCTGGACGGGTGGAGACCCAAGACGGTAGAAGGGTGCTGTTCCAATGCAGTTCCACCTGCCCAGATCCCGCTGCAGGAGAGAGGCTCAAGGGTGTGATCCTGCAAACCTATACTGGCATTACTAGTTCTACTCCTGGGAGCATCCCATTGCAGGATTCAGTTCGGCAGGACTATACACATATAAGTAAGGATTATTCACAAACATAAGGCATTGCAGAACTTGGCCCTAAAATTTCTATTTTCAGCAGAGAATCCCTTATCCATACACAAGATCATATTTTAACATATCAAAAAGTGTCTAAAATAAGGGTCAGAGTCACTATATGTTATGCTCAGTAACACAGTTAAGATTCTGCATATTGGCTTCAGATACTGCTAAACATTTTTTTCATTTAAAATCAAACCAACTATGAATCTTTCTCATAAAAATTAAATTAACCATGAAAGTTAAAAATGAACAGGCTGTGTTTTCAAGGTTAAAAGGAGACATTAACAGAAATGAGCAACTCCCATTGTAATGGTTTTCCAGTGATTTCCCTTCTGACCAGTGAGCACTCTGAGATTGCAGTTGTTGGCCTCCAATCTTGCCTTGCATCCTCTATGGTGTGGCTACTGCCGCTCTCCTTCCACACGCTTTTTACGAACTAGACCAATAAAACAAGAAAAGAGCAGTCGTTACTGCTTTCCTGAGAGCCTAAGGACTTTTCTCACTGACACACTCCCTTCCCAGTAACATGAATAGGAAGGAAGGAGCTTCTAAGAAATACTCAGCAGGATTATGTCCATATACGCCGTAATTAACAGATCTTAATGCTAAACAAAACAATTGTATCTAAACTGCACTTTTCTATAGCACAGACTGTAGAATTTCACCAAGTGTTCATATCAATACATTTTCTATAAAAATCAGGTTCTGAGCTAAAGGTTTTAGATGATGAAGAAATCACCATTTCCAGTGCTTCCTCCCAATGGCTCCATTAAGATTTTTGTAACAGTTTTATTGTTCTTTTAAAAGCCACTGTGTTCCAACTAAGTTGATACTGGTCTGCTCTAGTCTGCATGGCAGTGCTCTGGACTATTTAAGCATTAGGCATCAAAAATTAATAACTTTTGTAATTGCACAAGTGTATACTATAGGTAAGCAATAATCATATCATTCTAGAAAATAATTTGAAGTACTCTTAAGTACTGACATCAGTGAGTATTGGCAACAAGGAAAACATCATATTGGACCTTAAATTATCTGTTTAAACTTCACATGCTCTGATTGCATCAACCATCTGATAGTAAGTTAGTTAACTCTGGATTCTCACTAGAAACCAAGTAGGGTGAAGTTGCCATTTAGCAAAGCAGAGCGTGATGAGCTTTGTGTTATGGGCAGGATGATTTTGACAAGCAGCCCCATGTGAATTTTTACAGCACTAGGATACATTACAGTTGGTATAGAGCAGGTCTAGTTGGGCAGCATTTGCTACTCCATACCCTAATAAAAATGTATTGAGTCTTGTCTGACTTGGCCAGATAAGATTAGTGAGGTTCTCCTGTTCGTGTGATACAAAATTTGGTGTTACATCAAACTGTCATGTCCTGTTTCTGATATTGAACTACTGAAGTACAGAACAAAAGCAGTAAAACTGGTGAATGAACACTTTTCACTACAGAAAGTCAATAACAACAATATATTACTACAAACGTCCCATTACTTTACTATCAGGAGGTTTATTTCATAGTGCTTTCTTGGCAAACAGACTGCATAATTCCAAAGCCTACAGTGTAACATCAGTCATTTGCGTCTGCTTTCAGTATTTTGTTGCTTCATTTATTTTATTTTATTGAATTCTTTTTGGTATTCTGTCCTCCTAAATTTTGAACAAAACCATACAATACAAAAGCAGTAAAATGAACATATAGACATATATAGGACATATGTCTAATGGCAACTGGTTAAATAGTGGGAAAAAAGGTCTTTCTCTCTTTGTTGGTGGGATGTTTCAGATACCATTCTGGGACCCTAATAGTTTCAGGACCAACAGTATATCATTGGAATGCTTAGGTACTGCTAAAAGTTAAAACCGCAAAAAATAAAAGTATGTGTGAAAGAAATAGGTTCTAGCTCAACTTTTATCTTAGTTCTCACAGAGGGAAACCCAAGCTGAAGCCAGCAAAGGCGTCATGGTTTGACACCCCACTTTGAAGTAGAATTGATTAAAAACACATAGTTAATTTTTTTTTTCCTTCTTACTGTAAACTACTCCTGCCTAGTCATCTCCTTCTTATTCTGTGTATTCAGCACAGAGGGTAGAGCATGTCACACTCAGGTAAAACTTGCAAAGCTTTATTGTCTTTGTCTGTACTTGGTCACGCAGGCAGGAAAGTCTTTTTTGTTCCCTTGGTTGGGCAGGCTTGGTCTGTCATGGGCAGGGCAAAGAAGTGAGGACTTCTGTGTTCACTGAACAAACAGGATGGGTTTGGCACTCTACTTACTGGCCAGAACAGCTGACAGGGCAGCTGGAAATCCAGGGTGCTCCATGAAAAAGGCTGAAGTAACTCACCTTCCCAGAAGGAGTGGGAGAAGGAGAATAATAATAGTGGCTCCTAATCACAGTAAGATCTTTGCTGTTGTCTACTCTAGAGTCCGTGGAGCTATGCATCACCCCTCACATATAGCAGATTGAATGCTGTAGAGTTAGAATTCAATCTTATGTACAGACAGGAGTTGTGTCTAGGAAGGTCAGGGCTTGGCTCACATAAACAAATGATGAGTAAAGCATCTTACCTAGATCGTTGTTTTTAGTGATAGCTGCTGCTACCCTGGTTCTTGGACCTTGCTTTGTGAACTGGTATCCAAACTTGAGAATCTTGGAGTTCTCCTCCAGCATCTTGGCAATCTCCATCTCTACAGCTGTCCCCAGCTGCTGCCTCTGTTGGTGATGTGGTGAAATGTCCCCAAAAGAAAAGAAAATATTTGTCTTCATATGAGAGAGAAATAAGTGGTTATATTTCAGTACTGTGCTGCAAACTACAAAGAGAATCCTGTCCCTGGAGATTTTGCTCTGGGTTTTATATTTGGCTTTGACCAGTTTTATTTAGTAGTTTTCCACTGTTTGCTTGCATAGGCATGGGACATGAGCTGCAGAATGACTGAGCCACAGAGGCTGCCTTGTTTTTGCCAGAGCCCTCTAGGAGAACCCTCTGGGAATCCATATAGAAGGGAAACAAAAGTGGACTCACTCAATGCTCTCTCTTTACCTGGTTGTCAATTTTAATCTCTGTCAGGGATTCATTCTCTTTCAGTGCATCGATCAGTGCCAAAATACCCATCCCAGTGATGAAGTTGGATTCTACATTCAGACTCTTCAGTGTTTTGTTCACTTTCAACATATCTGCAAATGCCTGAGGGGTCAAAAAGAGGGAATATGAGATAACGTCTTGAGAGTTTCAGGGAATAACAGGGCATCTGCAAAACATACCTTAGTACCTACAAAGAAATAAAACATAAATAGGCTTAGAAGAACATAGAGGTAGGTCAGAAGAGATTATGCTTCTACTTTGCATAGTCACGGGGAAATTCTGTAAGGGAAAATGAAGAATGCATCCTAAAGCAGACATAGACCTACTTAAAAATTGTTGGTTTTTTCCAAGCAGTGTTAAAACTTACAATAGCTACAGGGTCATTGCTTCGAGTAGCTGCAAGGCTGAATGTCTTCACATGCGTGTTGCTTTCCAAAGCTTTTGCAAATTCTTTCAGTGTTGGAATAGGAATATTCTACATTAAGAAGATAAATCCAGTAATTAGGAAAGCCAGTCACATCGCTAGACACCGATTCTAATTATTATCAAACTGATTGATTAATAGCCACAGTCTACGCGATTCAAACATCCCCAATGCTTTTAAGAGTATCTCAGAATGGACAAAGCATCCTCTGCTTATAGTGGCCTTCAGAGACCCATGGAAGCCTGCGCTAGGATGCGATGTCAGCACTGCCTTTAATTGGGTCAGGCCAACGCAAGCACGTGACCAATCTCTGAGCTACTTTCCTATTTTGCTGCTGGTTGTTCAGTCTCCGCGTGCCAGCTCCTCCTCCATTTGCATGTGTGGGCTAATTGAATTTGGCCAGTGATGATTATATAGTGCCCATGAGATATCTTGCTTTACAATCTGCTAAAGAAAGGCAGCCAGAAGGAATCACCCCTTGGGCTTTTAACTGGCATCTAATTCAATATCAGGCATTGACGATCTTGGAGCCTCTACAACAGTTCCCTCCACACCCCTTTCCTGTGTGTCCTGCTTTTCCTGAACAGTAGAGAGAGACAACATTTGAAGATAAAAGGCAAGGGCTTTGGAAATATTTGAATAAACCCTCCTATGATGACATAAATGAAACCACAGCATCTACCTTTATGTTGTTGAGATTAATTTCTATGAGACTAGGATCATTTGCTTTTATCCTTTGTAAACTTGCTTCCACATTGGTCGGATTAGGTGGCTCCTCAAAGATGGGCTTGACCTTTTCACCTTTCACCACATCTGCAACACAAGATCTCATGAAATGTTGATGTGAGGAACAGGCATCATCAGTAACAGTCTGGCTTGTCAATTCCCATTTAGGTTTGTACTGTAGCATTCAAGAAAGAGTATGAACCACAAAACTTGGAAATAGGAGAATTAGCCCCGTTATCCCTGCCATGCCCTTTGCACCTTCTATGCACCCAGAAGCATGTCACTGGAGGCTGCTGTCACAGCGGCTGGGCAGTATCCTCACGGGCAAATTCCTTGTTTCTGTACAGAAGTCCCAGTACAATTAATTTGAGCCAAAGCAGCTTTAAAGACTATTGTATAGAATGTAATATACTGCAAGGGCTGCTTTGTTCTTTGTCTAACACCTGTAAAAGAAGGTGTGTTCAGAACCTGCACATTACATTAGTGAGAAAATGTCCCTGCACCTATGTATAGACATTGCAAACATAAAGGAAAATGATCGGGAGGCCCCTCAGTTTCCT
Source organism: Phoebastria nigripes (assembly GCA_035582835.1). NCBI lineage: Eukaryota > Metazoa > Chordata > Aves > Procellariiformes > Diomedeidae > Phoebastria > Phoebastria nigripes. The sequence continues at coordinate 488,376 of JAYKAV010000766.1, forward strand.
TCTCTAGGCTGATGTTATCAGCCTTACTATAAATTCAATTAGCTTTTGTAAAATTGCAACATCTGCACTTTCTAAATAATAAAGCTATCAAAGCATGAAAAGCAAGTCCGTCTGCCAGCATCAAGATTTATGAAGTCTTTGAGCATTCATGCTCCAAGGAGATACAGTTTTTAATGTTGGCAGCTATGAGCTATAAATATTCTTAGAGATGCACAAAAATCATAGCTTAGAACACAATTAGTATTTCTAATTCCCACGCATATAGTTGTGAAGATTAATTTATAAGCCCTGACCACCCAAGCCACTAAAAGCAAGAAAGGAATACATTACTGACCACAAGTATGTTTCAACCTTTTTATTTTATGTTGCAGACAGTGAGTTATTTTGAAGACTTGTGTTCAAGTCTCAATGTACTACGCATTTCTGTTCAGTGCAATGGGTAAAGTTCATGCCATATCATGGGCCAAAAGAAAAATACTTTTTAGAACTCATACTCTTAGTAGAGGTGAAGTCATACACAAACCTTGAGCTGGTTTTCACTCTGCTCCCTTTTACCCTGCACTTTTTTTTTTTTTACTAATTCCCTGAGTGACCTCACATATGCCTGAATAACACTCCAGCCTTCCTAGGGAGTAGGAAATTGAAAACTACTGGTAAAATGCATATAGAGAATTCACCCTATCTTGAAGGCAAGGATGGAAAGTAAACAAAAAACAGCAAAGCATTTTTTGCACTTGTGGCAACACCCTGCCAAGCTGGGAGCTAGGGAGAGACTTGCACCCTGTCCTCAGGTTAGACATCACAGTATACTCAGCCTAGAGTTATCCATATTTTTCACTTTCTACTTCTCCCATGAGTTTTATCTTGTTTCTTTAATAATGGTGCTCTTTTGCCACATTGATGGGCAACTTTTGAGATGTCTCCCTCTTTTACTGAAGCATTTCACTTGGCTAAGGAAAAGTATTGCTTTTGGACCAAAGAATGAAGTGATGTGATGGTGATTTTCTGGTTCTTAAGTCTGTGATTGGAGCATAGTTTAGCTGACTCACATAGCTGACATTTTGACTCAGTACAACAAAAATAATCTGAAATCTATGTGGATTAGTAATGCATGCAGTTGCCTGTTATGAGATAGATGGCAGCTTGCACAGGGCCCCACTGGGGAGGCTTGCAGAGCAGTCTTAATCTTGAGAAAAATGAAGTGACACGGTGTCCTGTCTGCTTTCCCACCTCCCCTTCAGTAAAGAAGGATGGAAATGAAAGTCCTTGGTAAAGATAGCTGCTGTTCTCATGGCCTTACAAGAAGAAAACATTTTTTGAGTCCTGCTTCCCTAGAAAAGGGCATTCCACAATTTTGTCTTGAAAAGCAACGTTTAGCCCACTTGATATCCCAGAGCTTGGAGGTGATGAGCTCTGTATCGAGGCTTGGCAGCTCTCAAGAAAAACTTGGAATTCAGACGTACCCATTTCTCCCCCGATCCAGCCTCCTGTCAGTTGCTGAGCTAAGACCTGATTCACCAAAGGTCTGTTTATTTAGTGCAAGCATTTCTGGATTTGTTTTTAGTAACTACAGCTGTTTCTGCTGGGGGATTTCCTGAACGATTACACTTCCCGTGTACCTAAGGAGCCCTATAACAGACAACGTTTGTTGCCTGTTGCCACAGGACTAAGGTGGAGGTAGTAGATCAGAGAGAGCAGCAGGGGCAGGAGCACATCCATGCGGTCTTTGCCTCCCTGTGAACGCAGCTTGATGTGACTCTGGACACAGATGTGACTCTGCCAGGGATTCTGCCACGTTCGAACCCCGTGGTTACAAGTCGTTCTTCAATTGTGTAAATGTAGGTACTCACAGCGAGATGGCCTGGCCTGCGCTGTGGCCATCTCTTAGCTACAGCTCACTGTTTTCTGTCCACTGCCTAAACTGAAGTGGAATGAAAATATATATATCTTGGCTTCTTAAATACTCCCATCTTTTCAAGCACTTCTGCAGAGCCAGATATTGCTCTCTAGGAAAACAAAGCTCCTTAGGAATGATTTATTTGCATAGTACTGTTGTCATTACAGATAACGAATTTTAAGATTGTATTTACTTTTAAGAGCTCCCCCTCCTGATTAATTATATCAGTCAAGGTAAGGCCCAGTTACATTACACTAAATTAGACCAATACACCCAACCTATAGGTGTACAAGTCCCTAAAGATGACATATAGCCCACAAGAGAAATCTGCTTGCTTACTTCTCACGGTTCCTTTTCCATCCTTACTGCGGGCTCCTCCTTCATCAAATTTTGGGTTGTTGACCATGTTGTGCACTCCAAGAACAGCTAAAATGTGTAAATACCAGCAACAGGATACAATGTTAATGGCAGGAACAAAGACCGCAGAAAAATATCTGCTACAAATTTTAGTTTAGTTCTCCAAACAAAACCCCCTTTATAAAATGTTAACTCTCTGAGTCATGCTTGCTTGTAGGGAGAGTCTTTAGGGGTCTAAATACTGGAGATACAGACATTTTTAATATAAGTTTTTGAACAACTGAATCAATGTAGCATGCATATAACAGAAATGCCAGCTGGAAGGAACCGCTGCGGGTCATCTTGTCCAGCCTCCCCTTCAAGCAGGAGTGTTGCCAACATTAACCAGGTCAGCCATAGCTTTGTCTAGCTGGATCCTGAAAACATCCAGGGATGGAAATCCCACAATCTCTTTGGGTAACTTGTTTCAGTGCTACACTCCTATCATTTTTTTTCCCTAATATACAACCTGAACATCTTATGGCTCTTTGTTGTATTATTTGGCATATCCGACAAGAATTTGGCTGTACATGTGGTTAGCTTAATAAATTGGCATTCACACTGAGGTTTCACATGGATGCTAACGTGCCTGGAAAAAAAATATATATTCCGGGACTTTAAAATAAATAGTGAGGATATAAACTATTATGAGAGAAATTAAAAGAGAAACCAAAACTCCATAAAAGAAGCTGCAAAGTTATCTTTTGTGCAAATGAACTTCCATAGTGTCAGAGAATAAACTGTGCTGTTTGCTGATACTTCTCCCATAAATTATCTTATTGGACTTTATTCTATAGGATCATGCATTAATTAAAAGTTATTAACTTGATGTAGATTTTTACTTCTATCATCATTTTTTTCTTATGGAAAATACTCTGTTCTGTAAGCAAATGACTCTTCAGTTGCTGTTACAGTCTGTTTTCAGAACTCTGGGCAGTAGGTGTGCTACTCGCTGTTTTTCACTAGACTTCAATACCAACAAATTCTGTCATGAATGCCTGGATACTGACCAGAGCTGAGCAAAACTTGGAACTTCATTCCATGAACTTCAGTCTTCCTGAGAAGTGCCAGCTGCATTATAATCCTGTGATTCCTGTGATACACCACATTTCAGTCAGAGCCAAGACTAATGCATCCAGAAATGGGTGGTGTAGCCAAGAATTACAGAAGATAATGGCAAGATCACATCCTTCAATAGGACAATATAGTAGCTACAAGAGCGTTGAGTTTAATATTGATCTAACCCAGATTCAGATTAATCTAATATGCTGAAGTATTTCGTTTAGATTTTCCTCATGAAAACAAAAAAATTGTCATTACAGTTGCAATTCTCCCACCAAAATTTTTGTATAGATGAGGGCCCAGAAAGGTAGACCATGGACCTCAGAGAGCCCAGGGAAGGATAGGATCCACTCTGAACTGGGTGGTCAAGGCAGGAGATGTCAATGGTTCCATAGGGAGGTCTCAACACTAGGTTGAGCAGGGTTTTAGGATGACCCATTGACATTAATCTCACCAGCCCTGGCTGGTTTGCTTCTTCCCAAATTAGGGATTCAGATGATGATCTTCTACTAGCATAAACATATGACACACCCATGATACAAACTGCTTGAAAGTCACAGGCGGCTCAAGAACTACAGATTGGCCTTTGTTATACTGTAGGTTCAAATGTTATTTATGCAAGTGGATACACCTCAAAATTATTTCCTTTGTGCACAATCTAGAACATGAGGTTATACTCTGGATTAAAGGAAAAGAATTAAAATTGGTGAAGATACCCAGGTCTAATCAGCTGGCAACCAATTTTCTGATTCAAGGGGTTTCCTCATGGTTGCAGGACCTTTATCCATTGCATCCTCTAACAAGTTCATCCTGCCATTTGGGATGTCAGAGTTGAGAGGAGGTAGCAAACAATGCAGATGCAGTAAGATCAATGGTCTCCACTACAGTGCAAACACCCCAGCCTGCAGTCTACCATCTACCCTTCCTTTCCCCAAATAATGTTAGCTGGTTCATCTTCTCCCCTTGCCTGCCACATCAATTATAAGTAGATGAGAGAAGTCTAAAATGCAGCAGTTATCAAGTCATGCTTGAAGTCCTCATGAGCAATGCGTGGCCCACAGGTTGGCCACCTGTCTGTATAGTGAAATAGCAGGTACTCGAGAGATGATCATGAGACACTCCTGGTGGCAGGTCTAGGCAGAGAAGAACTGGATGTGTAAGGGGATCATACCTATATATTATCTAACCTGCAAGGTCATAGAGCTCAGTATCTGAAGCGCTGGCCAGGGCTTCTTCTAGTTCCGGATCCAGAGTCACTTTATCTTCTGTACGGGTTTCTATGGGCTTTTCTTTAGGGATAAATATTTTTCCTAAGAGAAGAAAAAAGCCAGAGTGAGTAATGAATTATTGGAACAACTCCTCTGCCTCCTGGCAGTGGGGGAATAGGTCTGTGACAGTGGAACTGCTTGGAAATATTATCAAGTGCATTTTTTCCTCTTTCTTACTTGATGCTATCCTCCACATCAGGATCTTAATAAGAGTCTAAAAATAAAAGGTGCAGAGGTGCAGACTTCTGCTCTGTGTTGGTGATTGTTAAGGTGGAAGCAAATTTCCTAAAATAAATCCCCAGAGCAGACACAGCTGGGATTTTTCTGAAGTTCCTGTGGCCTTAAATAGGCAGAATCAGGTCTACACAAAAAGCTTGCAGACATTTCATCCTTATATTTAAATGAGGCACCAGAAGCAGTTAAAACCATCCTACTGCAAGAACCTTTCAGTTTACCAAATTCCATACAAGAGCCTGAAAGCTCAGCAAACCTGTTCTCTTCCAGTAACTGAGTTTAATTCCCAGCCTCTCCATGAGTATTTCCCCTCTGTGTCTCCTGCTGACCATTCACGTAAATAGCCTTATCCTGATCATCTGTGCAGGCCTGAAAAGTCTGAACTGAACTGAGCTGAACCACATGTTCTCCAAGAAAGACTCCTGACCTATTTGTCTCTCTTTGTATACTGCTGTTACATTGGGGTTAGCAGGTGTGTGCTTCCATGCGATATTCCCCCAAGACTGAGATCATCAGCCCTGCTGCTGAAATGAGAAAACTGTAGGATAAACCCAGAAACAACACACGAAGTCAGACTACTCCTTTAGCCTGCTATTATAGTAACCTCAGTAGTGTGATGATGTAACTGCAAAGGCTTGGAGCCAGGCCCTTTAAATCAGAGCTGGGGCTGCACTTCAGTCACCAGCGCTGCTGGGCTTTTCTCCCACTCAACACTCTCCTGTACCAAACCCATACAGTCAGTAACACATTAGATGATGCCACATGCAACAGACAGCGCCATTGCTCCAATAATTCTGTGAATTCCCATGTTCTACTGTCCACTGCGGAGCAGTTCCCCTCACCTTGTCCCTAACAACTACTTCTCAAGCAGGCTTTAGTTAATCCCATTGTAATGAAGCTGTGATGACCTTTGGATGCAGGTGGCTTTGGCCCACTGTCAACTTTAAAATTGTCTTTTTGTGCAGCTTTGTACACTCTAGATGTAATGCTTGAAACATATCCTGTAGCTTTCTGAAGTGTCTCTAAAATAGTTTAATTTTACTTGTGTTAGTGATATTATTTTGTTACCATTAATAAATGCAGTTCTGATATTTAGTGTTGAATTACAGATGCTTTGCCTCTGGTTTTTCAACCATGTCATCCTTTTGTGGCTTAATTTTTCCCCATTATGGTCCAAAGTATCATTTTCGTGTAGATAATACCCAATTCACTTAMCTCTTTCATACAAGTTTGTCTACAGCAATTTCTATATTGTCAGCTTCCATATCTGAGGTCATTGAATAAGCTTAGAAAAAAATTTTAATGGAAATTTCTGAAACTCTGGCAAGGTTTGCTGACGCAGGATTCGAATTATTTACCCTAGAGATATTTGTACCAAGGCTAAATAATTTCTGAGTACAAAACTGGACAGAAGGTTATATAGAAAGACAAAGTAGTATTGTATTATGATTCATTTTTCATGCAATATTTTAAGTAAGTAATTTTTTAAGAAGAGGGTTCTAGAAGATAAAAGCCTTTGTGGGCCAAAGGTAAGAATCATTTTCACTTTCACCATGCACTGGGTGGTATGAATCAGAGACAGCCATCCCAGCAACATCAAACAAAAGTCAAGTGGAAATGTGGGGTGAGAAATACTCTCTGAAGATAGATTAGTCATGCTCTCCAGATTTCATAACAGCACAGGTGCTAAGATTTCAGACTCTCTGTACTACCACCTAATCCGAAGTGTTGGATGGCAGCTTCCAGACACCACTGACCAAGACTTAACTTGATGCCAGCTTGACTGGTAAGGATAACACATAAGGAAAAAAATTCATGACTATGTTGGAAGCTAGAAGACCAAAATTAATCAGAATATCTGAGTAAACAATCAATAGTGAGGAGTACTGTCCGTAAAATATTTTTCTTGCCAATCACTGGTGATTCCACATGAGTTTCAAGTAATCAGTAGGTTGTCTGAGATCTTGAGGGAATCCTACTTATCTTTATCCTGATTATCCCCTAGTAGCTATACTCCACAGAGCCATAGCTCGTATGAAACTTCTCCATCAGGCAATAAGTGATTCTTCACAGACCCAAACCCCAGCCAGACTGCTAACAAATACTGACAGAAGTCTATACTTTCATACCTCACATTGTAAGGGGACACAGGACCTTGAGTCTTGTGTAAACTGGACACGATATGTATTACAGTTGGTCCTTCCCTATGGAGTTTGGATGTGGGTAGGCCAAGTATCTTGTGTAGYAAGAAATCCAGGGGTAATGGAAACCAGTACAGGCTTATACTTTTTCCGTGCAGTTCACATATATAGGAATACAATTTTTAAGCATTTGTTTCAGGCATATGTAATTCTTGGACGGCAGCCCAAATCTTTTTAAATGTGTATATGACTCCCAATGATAGTTTCATTTAAAGCATTCTTGGCAAATGTTTTAGAAAAAAATTCTATTACTGGTTATATGAAATATTTAAAGGGGCAAGGTCATGTCAAAGATGGTAATATATATTTTTAATATATGTGGGCCTTGCTGGCATCCAGTGGCGTTTTAAAAATATTCTTTTTTCTGCTATCTAGATAAGAACATTCTTTTGCATTATCCCACTGTGAAGAGATGCTGTAGCATAGCAGATAGAGGTTAGGAGAGCTTATGCATTTAGCACGTTATTAGGAATTTGTTACCTGTCCACCAACAGCAAAACTGTGTATCTGTGTTTATAGATGGCTGTCAACCAGTCTTCCTTCATTATTTTAAGGACAGAGTTCAAAGATCCAGGAGGTCCCTCCTAGTCCCACATCTGTACATTGTAAATTCATTATACAGTGCCATCATGGAATTTACTGACAAAATAAAATATGGATTGTGGCTTGCTTGTTTCAGTAGTCCAGCTTAAATTTAAAATTTATTATTTGGAAGAAGCCTCAGAAGAATAGTGACATTTTATTATTTTAAAGTGAGGTTTATGAAGAAAGGCTGCTGCTCTTGGTGCTCTTTATATTCACACTGTATTTTAGAAAGCACTTTATTATAACATTCCATGTGGTATAATTAATGTTGGCTGTGTTACATTTTGCCTCCAGAATATACTAATGTTCTGTGCTAAGTCTTAATAGTAATAGCTTATCTTTCTACCAGGGAAAAACACGGTGACAAACGTTATGTTTATACATACCATACATGAGCTACATCAGTGTTAACAACACTAAGATAACCACATTTATGTACAAAAATAATATATTCTTGTGTTTAACTGCAAAACAAAATTCAATTCCGGTAAAAAAAAATAGTAAGCATTAAAATATCACTTTATTTTTACACGTGCATAGAAACCCAAAATGTCTGGAATCCAAAGTGCTTTTTTTCAACATGAAATTTTAAGCGTAAATCAATGTAATTCTCCCCTTCTTTCTGTCAAACTGGGATAAGTGGTGGAGTGACCTGGATGACAACTGAGGCAGCTTATTATAACCCAGGGGACTTTCTGACTGTGAGTGCAGTGAGTAGAGATTTGTCCTGGCTCAGTCTAACAGCAGACCTATTCCTTTTCACACACTGCAAAACTTCTATTCAGATTGAAATATGATATGGTTCATGTTCGACTCAAAAGAGGCTCAGGGAAAAACATCCATTGAAAACCAGAGAGGACGACTCAGTAAAAAGGACTACAGAGAGACATAGAAATGCAGAGTGAGATAAAAGGAAGACAAATTCTATGAAAAAAAGAAATACACTGGGTACAGTCATAAAACCATGGATGTAATTTTGCCACTTGGTTTCAGCAAGCTCTGATTTCCTGCATTATGCAAATGCCCCCATTAAAGCAATGTCAAAGTAAAGCAAGGAAATTAGATGTATCCCTAACTTCATCTCCTTATACAATAATAGTTAACTACATAACCACATATGCAGATCTATAGGAAAATCTATTAATTGAGCAGGGAACTACTTCAAGTGTATTTTCCTGAAGTAAGTTTATTTGTTTATTGTTATATAAGGGGAAAAAAGGGAATTTTAATAGCATAGTTGGTAGGATTTTACTAGTGTGTCCAATCTAAAAAACATTTTAAGGCATTTGGAATATCATTGCTGGTATGTCTTCTCCCTGCCTTCCTTCTTACGTCATCAGACTTTTGTGAATAAACATAACTTGCCACCGTTTTTATTTAGTATAAATACTTAGTATTTATTCCCCCCTTGTACAACCAAAATTGTACAAGCCAAAATTCAACAAAGCACAGAGCAATGGGAAATAAGCCCATTTATACTAGCTGTAAAAATGTCCTTTCATTTAAAATCAGTTTTATTAAGGATAGTTATTTAACTTTATAATACAAACGCATTTTCTGCCATAATTGTAAAACAATAACGGAGTTTCTTTTYCTATAAACTGTAGTTCAGATTATTGTACTTTCAAGAAAATATCTGGTTACACTTATTACTTCTTACTTTTCAATGAATCACTGACTACAGTGAGCGCCTGTTTATTCTCAATTACAGAATGCTACACTGACCTTAGAAGTGAAATTCAATAATCTTGGAAATCTGCCTTGCATAAATCACAGGCACCTGATTCACTTTTTCCATTTTGCACTATTCTTTTCTTTTGAAGCTTACTTAAACTCCTCTATGGAGTTCTATGAAAATGGAGCTAAATTAGTTCTTACCAGGAATAAATTTGTGTTATGAAGAAGAAAACAGGCCAAGTTCAAATAAGTGTGAAGCTGAAAGCTAGTAGTAATTAAAATGCAGTATCGTAATTGCTGCTGTACCGTTACTCTTGGATTAGTGTCTGCATATTCTATGCCTTAAAAATTATGATAATGGAATAGGAAGGTTGCAAAGTTAAGCTTTCCAAAGTTATGAAATCTGTTGTGCATATACACGAAGAGCAAAGTTAAATTGCAGCAGCATCTTTGAGTTTGATCAGCGTGCTGTGATTCTGCCACCTTAGCGATACCCTTTAAAGAATTCTTCTGAAAAGTATACTTTCTCAATTAAAAATAAACAAAAGCCAACCTATAATCTTTAAAACAGAAGAAAGCCCAGAATTTCATCAGACCCTCACATGGATTATCACAACAGTTAGGATCCCTGTAGTCCTACAGCAGTCCTCTAGATTACCACCTGGATTAACCTGCTTCAGCAACAGTAGCAGAAAGCTCTTATGTCTGATGTGGAATGGCAGCAGAGGAGGAAAAGAGTCAAGCTGTGCTGGTGGGATTCAGGTTCTCAGGGACATCAAAGAACCTTGAAACTCAGGCAAAGCTAGATGCCACACTAGTTACATTCGTCTCTGGCCTCTTTTCTCCCATCTCGCATACCCTTCTCCTCTGTTCCTTTCCTCATTGACCCCCATGCTTTCCCCATCCCCTGTGTCTCCTGGTCCTGCTCATCTTTGAATCCTGACCCTTCCCACCACCTCCTTTCCCTCTGCCCTGTCTTCCTTACCACTGCTCTCTTCTGCTACAGCTCCTTTCCCCAGAGCTGCCACATCTATTCCTTCATCCTGAACATATTCATACAGCTCCTCGAAAACCAATCCCTCCACCTCTCTGCACTAGCCTCTCTGCTGGCTGTTTACTTTTTTCTCCTTTACAGTGCCCTTACAAAGTGAGGGAAAGACTGTCAGAGCAGGAGAGAGTCTCCCTGCCCTGGTTCTGGTGTGACAGTGGCCACTCAGAAGAGCAATTTCAAAGAGCATCCAGCACAGCCCACGCACGCTCCAGCCAGCCACGCCAGGTCCCTCCGGGCGCTGCTGTGCGGTCACATGTGCTGTCCGCACGTGCAGGCAGAAGCTCTGAGGACATGACTAATACTCACTGCAGGGGGAATATTTGGAGAACACTATAACACACTGGATGTGCAAGAAAGTACAATATTTTGAAGATGCCAAATTCAAGTGTATTTCCCTGAGGATTGCAAAGGGCATACATTTCAAGTCCCCTCTTCAAAGCATGGAGGCACTGCGGCTCATAAAAAAACAGCTGGAAAAATTTACTTTCGATGGCTAAAACAATGTGTTTTCTCCTAATCTTGTTCTTGGAAACAGCTGAGTCCTTTTTGCTGACACTTTCCAAAAATTCAGCCCGAGGCAGACTCTCAGCATGGGAAATTTCAGTGTGAACTGTGTGAGTTTGGCAAAGTCATGAGCAACTAAAACAGGGTCTTACAAAAGCAAGCAGTGAAAGGCACTGGCTAGAGGCTTTGCTGTCAGCAACTGCAGCACTTTCAATGCTTTAAGAGACAAACATCAGTTCTAAATTTAAGCCTTGAAGAACAGGAAGAAAGTGGCAAAAATTTAAACAAACCATTTCAGCGTTGGGGGTGAAAAGACTGCCTTTGTCAATCCAAGAAAGATACCATGTCTCTAAACTAAACCCTAACTTTTTTATATGGAGTCTGTTAGAGAAACTGGAATTGGAACTCATTAGCATCTACTCTAATACTTTGACCTTCTGAAAATGACTGTCATTATTACTAGTGCTGCCTATTGATACTCTGCTTGGCACAGCACAACACGCAAGATAGATGGTCTCTGCCAGACCAACTGAAAACAGGGGTTTGGCCAAAAGTTCTCTGGTTTAATCATCCTTATTTTCTTCCTTTTCCCTTTTATCAGTTGGCTAAAAATGTTAGCATTTAATCACATACAAGCGTGTTCCCCTTCCCCTTCCAGCCACAAATAATAATAGCCCAATCCACTGGAGTTTTTCCATTACTTTGATGAGAACTGGATTGGATCCAAAATGAAATGGTTTGGCAAGGAACGGAAGACCTTGTAGAAAACAGGGATAGTGGTGAAGGGTTGAAACAGCAATCCTTACAGCAATTAAAAATGGCATGGCCAACTTTTCATATCTAATGATACTTCACAACAACAGAACTTTTTTCAATTATGTTTCATTAGTATCATGTAGTTAAGAGAACCACTGCAACAAAGCAGAAACAGATATGTTGTTAATAGTTTATGTTTGTATTACAGTAGTATTCAGATCTTAACTGAGATCAGATGTACAGACCGCATTCAGTAAGAGAAAACATGCAGCACTGACATTGCTCTTTAATATTTTGTGCGTGCACTGCCCCTTACTTTCTCCACCTTTTCTTTTTATTCCTGGACCTTTCATGAACTTGAAAATGATACCGAAAAGGCTTCACAGTGATCTAAGTGTGGTAACCGGCTGTTCCAGCTATATGTGTTAAAGGCAGCGGGTCAGTCTAAGTAACTTCTGTAGTTCATCAGGTTCTATGTGAGGATTTCTAGAATATCTATCCGAAGTAGGAACTAATCCAAAAATACATAAAACAAACACTTACAAACTGCCAATCACTATGGCTACAATTATCAGCCCTAATTCCCTGTACCTCCATTGCTCATTAATAACGAACCCTCTGTTTGTGGGAATGGCTGATTAACAGCTGTGTTGCACAATAGTTCCTGAAAACCACCAGATCGTTTGCATACCACAATGGGAGCAAACACTCGCCATGGGGACATTCAAAAGAAGTACCCGCCCTGACTTGTGTTAGGGAGGATGTGGGGTAAAGCAGTCTGGAAAATTGCTTGGTGGCCAGTTTGGGTGTGCGCCTGTCAGGCTGTGACCGTTCTGGCCCTCGTTCAGCGCAAAACTTGGGTTTTCATTGAAATTTAAGAGCTATCCCATACAGGCTTAAAACTTTGTTTTTGTACAGCAATTAATGTAGTATGTTAACAAGCTGAAATATGGCCGAGGGCCAAAACCCTAATGCACGCCATACATTTGATTGGTTTTGCCAAACATTTCCAACCTCTCAAAACCACGATTACAATCAAAACCAAGGCAATTCCCTGCACGGCCAGCCCCCCACCTTGAGCTCATATTTAACACTTCCTTTGTTTTAACCACTCTGAATATCCCCGCCAGCTCTGGAATTTGTTCTGGCTTGTTTTCTAGCACAATCAAAACCTGATGGTTGTGTTCAGCATATAGAGACCAACATAGGCAACTGAATTTTGTCCTTCAGCAGCTGTTTGGTATTGCGTTTTGGTCAAGAACTCTCCAATAAAACATTAACACACAAAAGAGGCAGAGACGCTAGATAAACAATAATGATGTATCACAGACTATTCTGGAAGGAGGATATTTTAAATGCCACCTTCTTTTTGGCTCATCACTGAATTTTCAAGTCAGTATCAGCTTTGCATGATAAACATAGGAACTGGTAGAAATGTCACTTAACATCTGGTAGAAGCATCCCACTTCCTAAATTTGAAAAACTAAATGCTTTCCCAGTGGCAGAAAAATATCAAAGTACAAAACAGTGACAAAAGCTTAAACAACACTTGACATAGTCTAATCCTACTGACACACAAATATTCTCAGGAGGTAAATAGTGCCAAATGGTACACTGACATCAACATCTCCCATTTCTAATTATACACAACTGGATGCATTTTGGAGCTGCCTCAGAACTTAATTTTTATCTAGCAGAATTAGTGTAAAATTAATTAGGGACTATTTACAGTATGGCTACATTATAGCGCTGCTATAATGTAAAGAAATCATTTAACAGGCATCTATATAATATAATCATGTAAATATTTACCAATCYGTAAATACACCTTAGAGACCATCAACATGCAGAAGGTGAAGAATAAGCTTTTCCTCAAGAGATATTCTTCTTTAGTTTCTTTTGAGGACACATTTTAGAAATGTGCATTATTTATCCTGAACTAATTACTAAGCTTTGGAAGAATACTAATTATTCTCTAATTAAACTTACTTTAAATCTAGCATGTAGTATCATATCTTGGAAATGTCTTTGCAGAATTGCTTTATTTCCTTGCACAGAAAATATCTTGGTATAAATGAAAATCAAGTCATTAATATTTTAATACAGTCATTCTGCTATTGTCTCTTCAATCAAGTTTGTCAAAATAAGTAATGCCGCAGATACAAGCATGCATTCTAAGATCCAGAGCCAGCCACGCATGGCCTTTACGTGACATTCATCATGTTTCACCAGATTCACCCAATTAGCAGAATTATCATACAATTCATAGGAAGATTTCAGTACATTTGGCAGATGGAGATCTCAATCATATGTATTATAAGGCTCAGATTCTGCAGGGAGGAGCAAGGGGGAAGGAGAACAAGAAAAGGAGACAGAGAAGCTCAGTGCTTGAAGTCTGGTCGTCTTTCTGTAGGACACCTCCTGCCAAGTCGGGGGCAGGAGAGAGACGCAAGTACCAATACAGGATCAAGCTCAAAATAAACAGATTCTTTCCTAAAGCCAGTTCCCTTAAAGCAGCACAAAAATGACACTGTGCTGTTCATCCACTTCTCAATTGTCAAGGTACTGGACCTCATCAGGTGTACAGATCTCAGATTAATGCAGTTATTTCTAATATTAACAAAGAAACAAAGGGTATCTTCATGGTATTTGGCCTTTGACTTCAAAGAAAATTTAGTAGAATTCTTTGTGTTTAGATTGTAATTGTAAAATGACTGCAGAAATCACAGAACATGTGGTTGTTTTCATTTGACTTAATCTGCTAAAGCCGATACTGAAGATTTTGTCAGGAAGTGGTGTTGTACAAGGAACAGGAGAAATTAAGGAAATAATTCCCTTAGCCTAAAATGCTGTCATAACCTTGTAATTGTGATAATTCTTAAAATTGTAATTTTGAAGTAAACGATCACAGTGAATCAAAAACCAAAATAAAAATAGCTTTAAATGCTAGCATGGCTGAATTCACCCTGTGCTGAGGGAAAAGTGACATGTGTGGTTATTTGTGTTTGTAAAGCAGTGGTATTTCCACACCAGAGACACCAGGAGTTAATAAGCAGCACTAATAAGCACTTTAAGGGCATCTGGAAGCAAATGTAGGAATAATACTGCTTTAGCCTCATCAGAAGAAAACTGAAATAGAATAAACAGGCCAGTGCGTACAATAACACTGTCACGGACAATACAGGGATTAGTTTTGTACGGATCAAGTGCCAGGCCTATGGGTATATGCAATTCCATGCACTGCTGGTTTTTCATGTACTTATGTTTCAGGCATGTTTGGAGATCTCAGGCATGACTACAGTACAAAACGGAAAGTCTTAGCCCTAAGTCAGTAAATATCAGTAAGGTGAGACCTGACTGAAGTTGTTGGTATAAATATGCAGAGACCTGCAAGCGGTAACTTGTACTGGTAACACTGCGGTGTGTAGGAGACTGGAAAAGGGAAACAATTGGTAATAAATCCATAATACAATAAACTGTTTTCTCTTCTGTACAGTACGTGCTTGATCACTCCTGCTACTGGCAGGATCACTGCAGTGTCACTGCATTTCAGTGGGCTCAGTGTCAACCCTGTGAATAGCATTGAGCGCAAGATATGACAGAGGAAAAAGTAGGTTAAAGAATATGCTGCATGATAAAATAACGCATCAATCAGATCGAGCTGAAAACTGTCTTGTTTGTCTAAAACCATTGTTTCAAAGAATGAGAACACAATGTAATGACAGTAACAACTCCTGCCCTGCAAATAACATTTTATATCTTTGATAATGATGCATAAAGTAAAAAATGTTGCACATGACTTTCTTGAAATATCTGCTTTCCCTTAAGCAGGTCCCATTGAAATAATGGCAAATTCATCAGATGGTCAAAAATGGACCCAGACATAATATGTTCCTTCTTGAATGAAGAGGTGGCCTGAGGTAGGCATTTTTATCCACTGTATATAAATGAGGGAAAGGAGATAATGGTGCTAAAGGAACACTGCTCGCTTAAAAATATGACTGTTCCTGCCCTAAGGTTATCCTACCGATGTTTGAATGATTAGAATTAGGTTTTCCTGTTTTTCCCTTTTTTTCCTGTAGCTGTAGGACACGGGGAAGCAGAGAAACTGTCTGCRTGAATAGCATTGCCAGATGTGCTAGTAAACAAGTGGAAAAATACTTATTTTTTGTAAGTGTATTCCCTAAGCTGTTACTTACAGCAATTATAGGCAATACTTACTTAGAAAGGCATTTAATACGTTTCCTCCTAAACACCTCCCCCACTGCAGTACCCTTGCATGGGCCTAATGCTTAACGTGGGAATAGTCCCAGTGAGGTTAGCGAGGCCACCTTTGTCCATTCTTGACTGCAAATAGGGGCATTTGCTGATCTAGGAGCTGCTGATTGAGCCCTTTGCTGGACTGGCATTCGTGTGTTCCCATACCCACCAATGGGCCTGATTAAACATGCAATTATAATTCCAGAGTAGCAAGGCAGACCACTACACGGCAGATAAAACCACCACTTCATCTCCTGCTACAACAGCTCTAGATCTGACTCCTGAGTTTCACCCTGCACAGTAACAGCCTCCACCTCTTTTGTCCCAGCATATTGCACAAAAAGGCCAGGCAGCGGTGGATGCCTGGGCTCAGGCAGTCCACTACTCAACACTGACACGAAGACGGACGGTACCTTTCTTTTCCCCTGTAAATGGTACAAAGTCTTCTCTGTCTTTGTGCTCAAGCGCTTGCTTCTCCAAGTACGAGAGCAGGCGCTCTCTGTCGAAAGGGCCTGTGGCAGGTTTAGTGGTCTGGTCCTTTTGCCGAAATCCTGCTGGAAGCAAGGCATTCTGTGAAAGAGAGGGAGGCGGGTAAAGGAGATGAGGCAATTTCATATAGTGTTCCAAATTTCATTTCAATGTTGTTGTTTTTTAAGTCTTTGCATGTTACTTCACATAATGCTCTTTGGTGACAGCAATAACACAGATTACCTAAATGTAACCACTAAAACCAGTATATCTTCCAAGCTTCTTGGTTGTACCACCTATTAATATTTTTATTAACCGTATTTACAATCACAGCACCGAAGAACTGAGCAAGATGAGAGCCCTTTGTGTTACACATATTATAACCACAGAGTTTGCAATCCAGGTAAATAGACCAGTATAAGTTTTCTATACATTTGCTTCTCTTCATTTCCTCTTTTTCCTCCCCATTTTTCTCTCTCTCTCTTCATTTTTTCAAAAATTCCTTTCATTCTAATGCAGATGTCTCTTGGACTTCAGAAATGAATGGCACGCACAGAAAGTAATTGGTGATTTACATGGACTTCAGCTATTTAGAGTATGCAGGAAGCAAGCAGATGAAGCCCCACTTTAAACATGTAGCTGTGTGACCATGCGATTGCAGCTGCATCCCATAATACAGGAAGATGCATAAGGCTCCCACATTTCAGTCCAGGAAATCCCAGAAAGGAATACAGGTACATGGACTTTGCAATGCATGTGCAGTAAAGCCAACGTGTTGAAGATGCCCCAGAGTACTGCAGAAACACTTCATCGTTGGCCAGAACACGCACAGTAAATCTGATCCATGGCAAATATCCAGAGAACCCTGAGCACATCCAGTGAACTAAGTCACTAGACATTTTATCTGTGCATGCACAAATGTGCCCAGAGTGCTACAAATTTACTGCACATATGTCGCTTGACTACAAATGCACCATGGCTTTTATTTGTTGTTGTTGTTGAATGTTCTGTATCTCCATTTGAGATGCCAGATACTTGAAAATACCAGAAAATGCACTGTAGAAGTGGTAGTAGCAAGGGAAGTGGCAACATGGAGGGAAAGAACAGTAAAGACCACCATTAATTTCCAGGTAAATTTGTGCTATAGAACTAGAAGCTATAAATTTATTGTGTTTTTTCAAATCTGTTTTGTCTCCAGAGTGAATGGATTTTATCTGCCAGTTTACCTGCCAGTTTTCAAACTCCTACATCAGTTTGGAAGGCTTTGGGGTAGGTACAGTCAGAATTCCCAACCAGCACGCTTGTGACTGTAACCTCGTTATTGTAGGACTGAGTGGTTCCCAGGCCAGAGATCTTTAAATTTTTTGTGAGAGTGTCTTCAAATATCCAAATTATCCTTGCTCTCTAGAAAATGACAGTTGTGTAGCTGAATCTTATTTTTGTTAATCATGCCTAAATATATTCTCTTCAGGTAAAAACATCTGTGCTGAATGACATAGTCGACAGATTTCAGAAGTTCAAAAGATCTGATCTTCACAAACACACATTATGTTTGTTTGTTTATTGCTGTGCTCAGAAATAGCAGCCATAAAAAGCTCCTGATCATGCTGCAGTGTACAAACATGATTAAAGATTTAGATTGCAGGCAAGCTTGTATCTAAATAGGCAAGGGATAGAGAAAGGGCACGCTTGTACAAAAGCAAGTAGCACATCACAGCAGGAATAAGACCAAAATGTCCCTAGCTGAGCTGCTCATCCTTTAGGGTACACTGCCTCTTCTGTAACAGAATACAAATAAAAAAAGGTGCCATATGTGGCATTTATAATAGACAGTTTCTGAACTGTGACCCTCCCGGTCCTCATTACTAACCTCAGGATCCAGGTCATCAAGAACATGCTCTAGCTGTTTCAGTTCATCCTCCGAGAGTTTGCTGAGTATTTCATCTTCATTGATATTCTTATATTTCTCCAACTCTTTTCGGAAGGGCAGAGACATGGCTCCTGCTGCACTGCTTGGCTGATGCTGCTCTTCAAGATTTCAACCATCCAGGAGTACTGAGCTTCTTGCGGCTTCACTCACTGTTAACAATAAAGCATTATGAGTATCTCCATTTAGCTGATATAGTCCTAAAGAGCCTGCATGCTGAGAGTCACATTTACACTTTACTAATGAAAACAAAGCGGCAAGATGACCTGGCTCAGGGGAAAGGGTGCGGGAAGCGCTGGGGCTGCCTGTGCAGCAGTAGCCAAGGAATAGYGAGGAAGGGTGCGGTACGCTTGGGAACCTCGTGGGTGCAGTGGCACAGAGAAGCTTTGAGACATAGATAAGAAAAAACATTGGGAACTTATCCTTTTCCAGAGAGAGAAATCTGTTTTATTTAATTTGCTTAGAAACAGCAGTATCTGCTTGTTCTTTTGGCTAAAGGCAGAGGAAAGTGGTAGAGTCACAGAAAGCAGTCCAACGCTGACAAACAAGAAACAAAATGTTATGCCTTGAGGTATTCTATCTTACCCCAGCTTTGCTGATGGCTGAAAGCTTACCCACATTGTCTTGGTTGGCTTTTTGGTACATTCTGGTTACCTAACCAGCTTTAAAGTATGCTGGTTGGTAGTCTTATTTCAAAATTTTTGGCTACAAATGATAGCGCTTATCATCAAAATAATTCTTGCTGTAAATTAGTCTGCTGCATGGGGCACCTGCAGGCGTTCAAAACACGGTCACGAAAAAAATACGGACCTAGTATTTCAGAAACTCTTTAAGTTTTAAAACTTGAATGTGGTTCCTTGTCAGATGATCCCAACTGATCAGTAACAAGAAAGTGTCATTTGCATGGCCCCAATAGTCATTGTCATATAATTTGTCATATGACAAAGGACTCTCTGTCTTTACTTGCTCTTTTCTTCCTGTCCAGAACCAATTCTAGAGCCAGAATCTGCCTGTAAATGGATGGAGTGAAAGAGAATTAATGTATGATCAGAAACAGTATTAGCTGGGGACTTTAATTGTGCTCCAGGCCCTCCCAATTCTGCCCAGTTCCCCACACCAGCACCAGAGTACTCCAAATTACACAGCTGGCTGTGCAATTTTACAGCTGAGTTTTCGCATTCACAAATTTCAAAGTTATGGTTGATATGGAAACCAGCCAACTGGCACCTACATCTGGCTTATGTATCAACCAAACTCTGATTTCCTTTGGCCAGGTCCTTACTTGTCGTAAGCTAACAAAATCCATGCGGGTTCTGTCACTCTTCATATGAGCTGGAAGCCTGATCTTTATTTTTCTTTTATTCAAAATCCAAATGAAAATGTTGCATTTACTTAGAGTTTCACTATTAAAATACTAAATATTAAAACGTATCTCATTCTTCTATTTATCGAAAAGACTAGAAATCAGCAACCTATAGAAAGGGAAGAGAATAATGAGTAGAATTACAAATTTGAAAAATCTGGAATTCTATGAATACTGCAGGGCATGATAAGCCTTGACTTGAAACACTTAAACATCCTATTCCAACAAAAAGCATTATTTCCCCTATACGCTTTTATTTTTTTCCTTATTACTGCTCTATTTGTTGTCTGTGTTTTCATAGTATGACATCATAAGCCATTCCTAATGTCATGGTAGAATTCAACCGTTCTTTAAATTGCGAGTTTCTTTTAGGAAGTTAGTCAGCATCTGATGTTTCACAAAGTTACAGCAGTTGTGAAAAATTYTTATGTTATCAAAATTCTATCATATGTGATGAGTGTGAGAGATATTTTGGTGAAAAAAAGTCCAAAAGAGCTAATGTTTTTGTGTACTTGGTGCTTAAGGAGAACACTCGTTCTAGGTACGTTTAATTGATACAATTTGTTACCAAAACTACTTGTTAATTAATGAAAGCATTTTACTTAAAAGTGATAAGCATATCTGTTTAAACTGTAAAACCAAATTCTGCTGCAGTACAACATTTCTGTACTAAGGCATCAGGCACCTTCTCTAAGTTTCTTTGGATAAACTCATTAAAAATGTAACATTTCAGCTAGCAGTCATTAACTGGGCTGAAAAATTTCTTTGAGGGGATTAGAGCTTTTTAAAACTCTATTTAACAGTTTAAATGGTTATTTTAYTAGAGTTTAATTGCATCCCTGGAAAAGACAGAAATGTAATCCCAAGGTTAGGTTAATTAAATATTGTTGGAAAAGTAACTGGTAAGACTACATAACAGTTTCCCTGGCTGAGGTTTAGCCCTTCTGTTGTGCAGGATGCCTGGTACCAGTACCTCTCCCTTGGTTGTATGGCGTTGCACGGATCCCCATCAGGGAACACAGCTAGGAATTGTTCTACTGATATCAGCAAGGCCATGTATGTAATGGCTTTTGTGAAAAGGTTTGCAAAGTGCTAATGGGCAATTACTGCAGAGTATGATTTGTGTGTACCAGACGTTTTTGATTTCTTTGCAAATTACTTAAGTGCTTAGCCATAAAGGGAAGACATGCCACGACGCACTTTTCAACAYGTGACAGTTTTCAATATTGTAACTGTTTCCTTTTAATTATTAGGAAGGTAAGATATTTGACCATGTGCAGCAAGGATACCTAAAGCGAAATATAAAGCCAGATATTAAAGATGTATCRGTCTAACTTCTCTCATGGCATGAAGCACTATGTTGGATAACCCTTGTTAGATTAGTGGTGCATGGAAGAGCTTGAAATCACGCTTTTCTTGCATGCATACATTTGCAACAGGAATTCCCTTKATATTTTCCCTTTCACAACTGAATCTTACTCTTCAGTGGCTGAACAAAAGCAAAAGACACTGCTTAGGGAATTTCTTTATCCACAATCCCTGTAAGTAGTAAAGCTTTTCTACAGCCTAGAGAAAGCCCCGCTGAAACGCCTATCGTTCATGTTCTGGCTTTATGCTCTCTATGGACCTTTCACCACAGTCACATTATCGGAAACCAAGGGAACGAGATAAATCTAACAGTTCAGCATCATTCAGTCTGGGAAAGAAATGCTGAAGTCTTGAGTTCACATACTCTTGAAATTGCTGTCTAATGTGATGATTATGATCTCCACCTTCCTAATTGGATTTCATACTGTTAATTTTGTGTATGTAAACAGGCCATATGCTCTCTGTGCTGCTTCTTATTGTGGTTTGACTCTTCTGAGTGTGCACATACTGTTTACTTTTTACAGATTATATCCACTGGATCTCCTTTGTTATGATTGCTGTATGAAACAAACATACTCCAAACTTTAATCAGTTAAAAAAGCAATCATAACTAACCAACAGCTCCTAGCCACTGTTATTTTGAGCGTACAAAAGCAGATCAGGTGTCACACAGCAGAAAGGAGATGTTCAGTCTAATTGCAGAGGCAATATGTTGTTGAATGTTACACTGCATTAGAGACAGTGAGGGAAGCAGAATGAGGGACCACGGGTAAGACTATGGAGTTTCTCTTCAAACTTACTGGGAAGAGTGAACAAGGAGAGTAAGGAATGGAGGAGCACAAATCCCATTTGTTTTTTTCCATTTAGTTTCAATACGGAGCATCACAGTTTACCATGGGTTCAAATACCCACTGTTAAACAGCAAAGCATGCTGTTAGATGCCCGACAGGTGAGATCTATGCTGATTCAGGATAGTGCAGAACTGTTAAAATGGTAGCATTTCTGCTAACCATGTGCTACTTCTAAATCTTTGTGGAGCACAGATGTTTTGCAGTGAGCTTCAAAGACTCCATTGCTATATTTTTATCTTTGATTCCTTCTAAAGAAAGACATACATACTTCTGTTTTATTTGGGGCAGCTTTTTCACCCATGCCTGTCAACATCAGGATTCAAAATACATTTTCAAAGACAAAAAGGGTGTCATTAGCCAGCCTGCATAAAATCATTATTGCTCTATGTAGTCAACACCTGCTGTGCTATAACTCCTCTATACTTTGCTGTGTTCCATAAGTACTTTTTGGTTATAATCCTTATACACTACTGAAAGGGTTTTCTAGAGCAGCTAGACTGTAGTTTCTGCTGATACCATAATACTGCCATAACTTTCTACTGCTGATGCAGATATTTCTTTCTGAGATGGAACCAGTCCTCTGCTGAATTAATCTTAGATGTCAGAGAGGTCCCACTYGTATTTGCTTGGATCCCTTGAGAAGTGTTGGAACAACCTGAACTATAGAACCTTCTATGCACCAGCAGCTACAAAGGCACATCAGGTCCCTCATGCTGTCCAGAACACAGGCTATACACCTAAAAAAACAATGTGTCTGGGTTCCTGTAGAKATGAGAATACTGTGATACAGACAATGTGAATTTCTAGCTTTTGATAGTGTGTATAAGCTAAGAATGAAACTGTGTGGCAATGTGCATTTATTATGTAAAAAAGATGTGCTGAATGGGAAATAATCCAATAGAGTTCTTTGCATTTTTATAGAAAAAAAGATCTTTTTTTATAATCACATTTGAGAAATTGTTCTCACTTTTCCTTTCCAAATCATGTTTAGAAAGGAAATCCTGATGCATGATCTATTTTAAGCCATCTCCGTATCCACAGTGGTAGATATTTGTGTTTTGAAAAATAGCTGTGAAACTGATCTGTAAATGTGGAAAAATTCTTCCCTTTCTTTAAATAGGCTTAAATAGCTAAACATGAAAATAAGAAACAGGTGGAATAAATACCAAGTTAAACTGATACTGGACCAAATAAATAGGATTGGGGCCATTATGATTAAGAGCCGTGTTTATGCAACACAAGCAGATGCTCAGCAGAAGGAGGGTGATTGTCCCACGCTGTCCAGGCAATGGAGTGCTCCCACCAATACACTTAATTCAATGCCAGACAGGGGACCTCTCTGCTGTCCAGGAACTGCTATGAAAAATAAGGCTGGGCTATTGAAAGCTCAAACTTAAGAAAAAAAAAAAAATTGAGAAATACTCCATTATTTGAGATATAAATAAGGCTCCTTTTTTGTTGTTCTGTGGTACAAAATTTCTTCTTGGTTTTGAACTAGGAGGTTCAGAAATCTCAGGAAAGCTAGAAAGGATGCATTAGGGCCAGCACAGCACAGAAGTATGATAGGAACATACAGTGGAGCATTATGAAACTGATTTTTTTGTGTGTATGATGAAAATGGTATTAGCTACAGGCCCTGATGTAGATAGAGACAGTAGACAAGTGAAAGAAACTCACATAGGTAGAAAATGGAAAAGAGATCTGTAGAAAAGGATTTGGTCTTCTAGAATCCCCCAACTTTTCTTCCTGTTTTCCCCCAAAAACTTCTGAAGAACTCACAACATAAGGAGCACTGAACTGCTCCGGTTTAGTCACTTTTTCTAACACTTTCTGTCCAGGACACAGCATGATCACTTGGTGGATCAAAGCGAATAACCTGTTTAAGGATTTATAGAACTGGGTCCTTCAAGAGGGTGTCTCTGGGTCTGGTGGGGAGCGCTCTCAGCTGCACATGGCACTGAGCTCAGGGCTGGCTCTGGGCGAGTAATGATGTGGCCAAACCTCTTCTATTCCCAGCCCAGTTTGCCATCTTTTGTCATACTGTAGCAAAGAATCTCTAAAAATCCCTTTATATTTAAAAAACTGTTTTTCTCCAGGGCTAATGTAGGGTTATTTCATGTTCTGGTCCTAGCAACTGGTTTAGTCCCATATAGAGACTGGTAAATAATTAACAATCATGTTGTCCTAATATTAGACTAGGCCTGAACCTTTAGGATAATCATTCGGTGATCAGAAACTCCACTTCATAATTGGATGAGCCCTTCTGAACCTTGGTAATGCTTATGCCACTCTGTAGTTTACATTACAGTTGGCTTCTTTACTGAGGGATTGACRACAACTATGCAAATAAAATGCGAGACTCAATTCACTTTAATGGGAGTTCAGTCATGCCCTTTATAAGAAAATAACCATCATGTATATTGCAAAATTATCCATATGAATGTACCGATATTTACAGAAGATATAAAGGGATGTACTCCCTTTGATTCAGGTAACATGAAAGGTTTTTCACTGGCGATTAAAGAAAGATGAAACATTAATGCTTCTCCCACTGATGCAGATAAAGTTATATAACACCTAATTTCTGATTGTTTCTAAAATAACATTAGTGGTATTATTCATAACCAATCAAAACATGAAACTAAGTCCTGGGAAGGAAGTAGATTTCTGTACAATGCCTGATGAATTTATAACCTGTTTTGGGTATCATCATATTTTTAGATCATAACCACTAGACTTGTTTCCATAAAAAAATTATGACTAATTATACAGCGATCATATGATGATTTAAGCCAGTCTTACTTAAAAAAGGCAACCTTTAAATCACTCAATTCCTAACTACAGGAAGAGGATGACAGAACAAGCCTAAGCGTTACAGATATCGGTGGGATTGTGTATGGTGCTCTAACACTTCAGTGATGCGTAAAGTATAGGAAATGGAAAAGACCAGAGAGACCTGTCTGTCCATTATGTCTCCTGCAGGGAGAGACTCCCCCTTGCTTTTAGAGGGGTAAAGTTTAGTTCTAAAATAATGATGCAACCATCTTCTATTTCTGCTCATTGCAACTGGTAACTTTGTGGAACTGGAAAGTAGGTTTCTTCCATCTTTAGAACTTAAGTGATTATTTGAAAATCCACACAACGTTAATTAGCTTTTCTAAAACAAAAACATAACATAGTTACTGTCTGAAACTGAGGGCGGTGTGAAGTGCTAGGCTGAAAATCCTGGAGAGCAGAGTCTTTTTCTACAGACAAAATGGACTATGAAATGGCAGCTCCACCCACAATTCGTCATCTGTAAGCTTCAGCCCTGATGTGAACAGAAACACCCTGCTGCTGAGCTGTACCAGTGGTGGTTGACTGACAGTCGCTCAGATAAGACATATCACGATTGACAGAGACTATCAGTAATGATGCTGATTAGTGTTATAAGTGACAGTGTAAGTGCCCATTTGATAGCAACTGGAAGAAAACAGCCTCATCATTTTCTGTAGGGCACCGATGATATTTTAACCTCTTTCAATAACTACCAGACTCTGCAGGTTCGATTCTGCAGTAGACAGGTGCTGATTTACCTTGGAACAAGAGGTTGTACCTCCCCTGGTGAGCACTGCCCCRGAGCGTATGTGCTCCCAGTCTCCTGACACAGCAGCCCATTGCTCGGTGGTCCCCAGATGAATATGGATGAATCAGTTCCTATATCATGCACGTTACAAGATGGTGTCTCCATCCAGTCCAGTCTCCCAGATTTTGTGCTGTGTAAAGAATTGTAGTTCTTGTCACCAGCACATCTACCATGAATGCAAAGCAAACCATACATTGGGGTATGAATTATATGCAGCTTTGTAAAAAGGCATCCTCAGGAAGCCAAAGGCCTGGTTCTGGCATCCTCATTGATCGATCACGTTTACATGGAACCAACTGTTGTGGTGCCTTAAACACCACCAACCACATCAGAGCCTCTCCACTGTCCTGTCAGAGGAAAGAAATGCCTTGTTCAAGGTCAAACGGAAAGTCTGTGGCAAGACAAGGAGTTGAACCATCTTCCAAAGCATTGGACAGCTTTTCCTTTGGCTATGGGTCCCTTCTTCCATGGACAGTCTCGTTCATTTAAGTGGATCTTTTAAATGAATATATACCAAGTGAAAACACAGCAGAGAGAGAACCAAAGGCTGGGTTAAGAGTATATACTACTGATTGCAGAACTATGAACATTAATAATGATCACTGTTAGATAACTTCTAAAAAAACCTCTTTTTGCATCTTTCCTAAGCTGTTTTTTCTCCATACGATGTACAGAGACATTGTAACTACCTACATTTTTTGCATTTAAGCTGTAAACCAAAGCCAGAAACCATCCGTGATGTACACATCCTGATAGCTGAAACAATAAATAGAAGAAGGAATTGTACCTGGAAATAGACTTTTTATTTTTACAACAAAATAGATCAGACCAGCCCCGGAAAAGACTACACTAGYGTTTGTTTTTCACATGTTGGAAACATCAATAGGAAAAAAGTTCCACCTGTGCTGCCAACAGATAGCAAATGGTGTGCTACCTTTTTGTCACTGCTGTTCTCAGATTTCCCTATTTTAGAAGGGCAGCTGGACCTTCAGACCCAGCTGTTTCTTGAAATAATCCTAATAAAGAAGGATTTAAAAAATAAGTTTGCAGATTTCTGTGGCACCAAATAATGATGACCAAACTCCACTGTTAAACAGAAGCCACTGCTACACTTGTGTGTTATGGTCAGTAATCAGAACATATGCATTCACGCTGGTATTAACCTACCATGTGCAAATACACATGGCTACAGGATGCTACCGGGTGCCTCTCAATGCAAAACCCTGCATAGCTACCACAGCCGCGGTCAAAAGTATACTCAATCACAGGAAGACATCAAACTATGAGATTCAATAACTTAGGAATGCTACAAAAAAMCCTAGAGCAGATTAATAACAGCAGAAATGCATCAACATTGCTTGCCAGAAGTTGTAAAATAGTGGAAATAATAATAATTTGGGGAAGGAAGAAAAGTTATGCAATGAGAGAGCAAAGCGCACCATTTTGAACAAAATTATTTATATTGTCAAGATGAGAGAGGCTACTGGCTAAGTTCAGACAAATCCAACCAAGYTAGATGAATGGGAGAAAAGATACGTCTGGAATTCAGGTTGGCAAAGTCACTAAAATGACTCACATAACCATCTTCATTTTTCACATAGTGGTAAAAATTTAAATATATATATATTGTGGATGCCTGTTAAGAGCTGCACAGCCTACAGCACCACAGCAAAGGCAGACAGTCTGTTAGATAGTAAATGGGTGCAGAATAACACAGAAAAGATTGTAGTGTCGTTAGTATAATTCAGTGAGACACCTCCATACATCCCTGAGTTCGAGTTCATTTTTCTAGTAATTGTATCCCTTGCAAGGAATTAGAAGATGCGATGCCTGCAGTATTAGGCCAGTTGGTCCCAGGTGTTTCTTTCCCATTACATGTTCCTGYCTCCAGAAGTGGAGGGCAGAACAGAGGAAGTTCAAGGACAATTTCTGAGAATAATCAGTTAAAGAAAAGCTTTCATATGATAAGAAATTGAAAGACTGCACCTATTTACTACAAATGTGCAACGCAACAACTTACTGAAGACTTCCTCTACCAAATGTTTTCAAAAGCATAGATCTACACAGTGTATCATTAATGGTATAAAAATATTATCACTTCTTCCTATTATTTTTAAATTGATATTTGATATTGATACATTTCTGAATTTGTTTCATCATTAATGATGTTACAATGTTTTTTTCATAAGTTTATGTTACTCCTAAGCTCAGGATGGTCACGTGAATCTAACCAGTTTTCATTTATTTTTTGGTGTTACAGTCCTCAGATTTCTCTACATGTTTCTCATTGATTAACTGTGGATTTTTACTCTGGCAAAAGAAATTCCCCCAAAGCTTCCATCAAAGCAAAACCCCTTGAATTAGCAGAGGGCCACCCTAATAATTTTGTAATCAGAAGATGACAAAATAGAGCACGTGTGATATCTAATGCCAATGTGCAGGTTTTGAGGACACATTTTGCTCATCAAGAGCCTGGAAATGTTACTAAATGTTACTAAATCCACACCCTGTTCCTGAACCTGTCACTGGTACATTTATTCTGACCTGCTCCACGGCAGCAGAGCATAACCACCCTCCATCCGTCCTGCTGTATTTCTGACATACAAAAGGCATGAGATCTCTAAGGAGAGACAGCTCATCTTCATTTACAAAAATACCTTCTTTTCATATTTTATTAAATTGCTTCATCTATTTTTTGTCATTTAACGCCTGACATAAAGGATGCGAGCACGTCAAAATAAATACAGACGCATTCCCTTGTAAAACGCGCTATTAAAAACAAAAAAAGGCCGAAAGGGGAAAGGCAGTCCGCACACCGCGGGAGCCTCGGACATTTCGGGGCCGCCCGGGCGAGCCCCGCCGGTTTCCACACGCCGAGGATGATCTCTAGCGGCTTTCCTGCCCGGCCGCCGAGGTGGGCTGGGGGCCAGCCGGCGCCCCGCGCCCCGCGCCCCGCGCCGGGGATGCTCCGCCGCCCGCCGCCG